>JBBMOL010000655.1:0-100121 GCA_037954665.1 Laguncularia racemosa
TTTTTGAAATTTTTCAAAAAATAAAAAAAATAAAAAAAATGCATTGCATATATGCAATTTGTGAAATAAAGAAAATAGGAAAATGGGCTACTTACGGGCCAAAGCCAGGGTCGGGCGGGTGCCACGGGTCAGGTCCGGGGGTTTCGAAAGGGGGGGGAAGAAATTTCCGCTTTTTTGCAATTTTTTTTTTCATCGCCTGGGGACACGTGGCAACATCTGATTGGCGGGAGCGAACACACGCGTCGGGCACTGATCGCTTCAACCTGGGCCCGGATTCCCAGCGGGGGGAAAAATTCGAATTTCAGCCGTTTCTTCTTTTTTTGCACAAACCCAACGATCTTCAACAAAATTTGAGTAAACATCATCCAATTGGAATCAAACTCAACAAATCGATGGATTTACACGAATCGGAGTTGGTTTTTTAAAAAACCGAAAATCTGTTTTCCCTCGATCGAGGGAAATTTGAGCTTATCTAGCCGATTTCGAAAGCCTATAAATAGAGGATGAAGTGAGGAAGCCAAATCACAAAATCAAAAGCGAAGAGAAAGTGAGAGAAAAGAGAGAATCAAAGTCCGCCGGAGGAGTTCGAAACTGCGACCGCCGATCAAGAGTTAGGCAACCACCAAGAGGCATTTCTGAGTAAGCCACCGCCACCATTGGATTCCTCACCCTCGATAACCTAGGATTCGACACCTCAACTACTGAAAAAGGCCGTCAGAAAGCCATCAACGAGCACTCCCTGCCACCATGTCCGACCGCTTCGACCCGATCCGACCCGACTGCCCCAAACCCACGTATCGACCCGGATCTAGGTAAGTCGGATTTTTCCGATTTTCTTTAATTTATTTATTTATTTGGTTTGTTTATTTCGAATTAATTATTTGTTATTTATTTACTTATGTGTTATTTATATTTCAATAAGTAGAAAAAATGTTAGAAATTAAATCTTTAGGATTTAATGATATAAAAATAAAAATAAAAATAAAAAAAAAAATATTAGAAAAATGACAATAAAACTTTAGATTTTAAAATAGGATAGATAAGAATCTAGGAGGATTTTTTTTTTAATAAAATAAATTATAAAAATTATGAAAAATTATATAAAAACTAATAAAAAGTTAAAAAATTAATAAAAATAATAAAAAATAATAAAAATTTATAATAGCATAAATAAGTCAAAAATAGAAAAAAAAAAAGAGTTTTTATCACTTAGAAAAATTATTTCTCAAATAAATCCAAAATTGATGTTTTCCCTTAAAATTATTTTCAAAAATCAAATTAAAGCTTAGGCTTAGATTTTTTTAGAAAAATCCCAAAATGGTAAAAACATAAATCAAAAGAGATTTCAAAATTAAAATTCACAAACACACTTAAGGTTTTCAGGAAAGCGAACTACGGCTTGTTTGATCCTGAATAGCAGGTACGTAGGCACCCATTTGGGGCAACCTTGAAAAGAATAAAAAATTCATTTTTTAGAATAATTCAAAAACACAATAAAAGGCAACAAAAATAAAATAAAAGACATTTCTAAATGAGGATAATTTTAAGAGATTAGGTGGTAACCTTAGGGTTTTAATAGGTTAGCCTCCGAAACTTAGAAACTCTGGTTTTTTCCTTTTCCTCTTTTCACAAAAATGAGAAGAGGAAATCACAACGACTAGTGGTCCAAATTAAGACTAATCCGCTCCATTAGTCTTAATTCAATCTTTCCCAACAATAGTTGGGTGGCGACTCTAAAATTAAACGAAATTCCTAACTCAAGTCGAGGGTCTATATTAGATGAGCATCGAGTCTAGTCTAGATCAGATTAGGAATGGGAAAAAAAAAAAATTAGACTCGGGCAGGATGGCGACTTTGCAAGGGGCCCATTCTAGTAGGCTAGTGATACGAACCACGCCAACCGTGATGAAACCCAATACCAATACGTTCGGAAATTTGTTGCCTAAGACGCCCCAAAAAAACCCAAAGGGGAAAACCCCCGACCGTTGTCTATAAGCGAGAAAGAACCTTGGTTAATGTGAAGAGCCCCAATGGGGATGAAAAGACGATTGATAAGCGGGATGAACGCCACGGAAATTAATCCAAAAAGTTCTAGTTAATTTTGAAGAACCAAGGGGTGCCTCTCAAAAATGTTTAATTTCAAAGATGTATGTTCTATGTTTTTGCCTATTCTAAAAACCCTAGGAGCTTTTATACTAAGGTTTTAATTCATGAAAATCCCCAAACCCAAAAGATGTAGTTGATAAGTTGCGTAAAAAACACAAGACAAAACAATAAAGGCCCGGCGGTGTAGCCATAAGGGCCGGCGGCGTTGTTGAAGGCTGGCGGCTTTACCCCGGCCTTTAAGAGTACCGGCCGGTTTTTTCTAGAGTGTACTTTCTGTGGTTTTTTGACTCCATACACGGCCGTGCCTTTTGCCCTTTTGGTTACCCCTGTATGATTCTGTGAAAATTTGGAATTCCTACACGGCCCTGCCTTGAAAGTACCGCCCTCTTCAACCCGTGTCCGGTGGATTGTTAAGAGCAAGGGTTTTTTTCCCCCTGGTTTTTCCAATATTCCAACTTTATGATTGCTCTAATCCCTTTTCCCGCTTCATGGCATCCTTTATCAACCCGGGGTTTGTGCTTCCCTTTAGTATTTCGCTGACTTCTTGTGTCGGTCCAGGCGGCACTTCAAGAGGATCCAATTCCTTCTTCCCGGTTTAAATTCATCTGGATCTCTTTTATTCCCTCCTCTTGAAAAGGGTTTTTTCCTCAAATCGTCACCTACATCAAAAAGGGCTAGATCAGAACATTAAATGTGGCACTTACTTGAACTTACCAGGCAAATCTATCTTCTATGCTTGTCGTTGATGCGCTCAAGAACTTGAAATGGTCCACCCTCTAGGGGGTATTTTAGATCGACGCTGCCGGGAAAACCGCTTTTGCGTTTGTAAAACCCCAAAACCCCAAACTCCAGGTTCAAAATAGTTGTCGAGACCCTTGTTGGCTTTTTCAAAATTGCTCTGTTCGTCGCTCAATGTTCAGCCTTGCCTTCTCATGGATCTGTTGAAAAAATTTGGCCTTCTTCTTGCCATCTAAATTAACATACTCAGAAATAGGCAAAGGTGATAAAATCCAAAGGCGTTAGTGGATTAAATGATGTGCCTAAAACCAAGATTAAGCACATATAAAAAACAACTTGAAAGACAATCCAACAATGTCAATCAAACTAGTCTCAATCACATGAACAATGCCGTCAATTTCCAATGAATTTAACCAATTCTTCAATTATCATGTGTTTGAATCTTAAATCCAAATATGATATAGCTCTGATGCCAAAAAGTGATGTGCCTAAACACACTTAAAAGCACATCTAAAAGACTTAAGAAAAGATATCTCAAGTCTAGGCAAAATCGGATAAAAAAAAAGGCACTTTTCAAATGAAACCTAATGATGAAATCCAAATGTCAATGATATAATTAGAATACCACACTGATAATACCTTCTAATAACACTTTAATATCATATAATCCACACAAAATAATCCACAATATGACAAAAGAAAACCGTGACAAAAATAATCCCTTTCAAATAGTGAAGAACACGTTTCCTAGGGAAATTTTCAATGATGAACCAAATATGATTGATAAATACTTCAAATTGGCACAAGAATTCATGTACAATAAGATGTATTTCTGACCAAGAAATATCTCAATTCAACCCTAGATATGACACACTAGAGAAGAAAGAAATCACAACAAAATGAAATTGATATAACTCACAATTTCAAGATGTTGCACTCGCCACAATTTCAACTTCTTGGGATTGAAATTGATAAGAGAATTTGGAATTAGGAAAACCCTAAGCCCTCTCACGAAATGTGAAGTGTTTGTTCTGCAAAATTAGCCTCCTCAAACCCTCTCTTAAGCAAGTATTTATACTTGCTACTCCTAGGGTTAAAAAGTCCTTAAAATTACAAGTTTGCCACTTTTAAGGTGGCTAACCCTAAATGAAAATTACAAGGAAATAAAAGTGTCCCAAAACCAAAATACAACTAAAATAGTTCATAAAATAAGAAATATATAAAATAAATGGTCTTCATGATGCCGATCTTCTATAGGATCCGTCGGTTCAACTCATCGCCGGTTCAGGTCGGTCCATGGATAACCCACAATCTGAGTCTGAGTGAGTTTATCAATTGCCCTGTAAAGCATGATAAGTATTCCTATTGGAATATAAAATACATGAATAAGATAAAAGAGGTTAGTAAACGAATAATTCCAGGGTCGATTTGCTCAAAATGGGTCCTCATCGCTAAGATTCGAAATCCTTTAGTTCTTGCCCTAATGATAGGTCTTGTCGGATTTTTATTCCTAGCATTTCCTCGGGCCTCAAAAAGATTTGTCCTCAAATCTAGCAGATTAAATGCAATAGAGAATTTATTTTCTCCTAGTAATCCATCTGAAGAAGTATCTCTGCAGAACCCCAATATCTGAAATACTACAAGTGGTGATTGTTTTCTCTCCTCCATTTCCAGGATGTATCTCTTCTGCAACATAAATAATGACCCATTATCCACTGAGGTATCCCCTATCTCAACCCATTTCACTGATATTGTATCCTCATTTTCTAACTCATTTGTATGTCGCTGATCTTCAGGGTCTTCTAATGGTTGGCCCAACTGCTCATGACCCTCTAAAACCTTTGAAGGTGAACATAACTGTCTCTGAACAGTCTGACTCTCTGGTGGTCTGCTCGTCTGACTATGATTATCAGGATCCTCTGAAGGTTGGCACATCGATGCCTGACAAATTTTATGCTCTAAGGGTTGGCTCGTGTCACTAGAGCCCTCAAGAACCTTTGAAGGTTGGCATACTTGAGTCCGCACAATTTGGTCCTCCCATTCTAGGTAATCATCTGCGGAACCCCTACCATCAAATGAAGGCATCTGTAGCTTCGCACACTCTGGCCCTCGAGGTGGTCTAAATTCCTTATCCAAGTATGGTTTAAGCCCAAAATTATCATCTCTATCTTCCCTAAGAGAATGATAATCTCCCTTTACTCTAGGTGGCGCCTGAAGGTTTACCACAAGTGGTGGTGGCAATGTCATCCTATCAATCTTTGTTGCTAATGTAGCAACAAATTTGCTAAGGTCCCGAAGTTGTTCATCTAGAGTTCTTCCATTTGTATTTCGACAACTTGGTCTGCTACCCACTTGGCTATTGGCCTCATTGCCACTGTACCCATTCACATTATCATATGACATGTTTGTGGATGCGATTTATCTAAATTACAAATGTAATATCAAATAATTTGTAGCACACTCCCTTCACTTCACCACATCACGTTAACAAGTTTGGATAACAATACACACACTTATACACCCATGGTGCAACAAGTCACCAATGCAATAAATACTTTTATCACTTCAAGTATATTAGAATAATTGAAGCACAAATAAATACTCCCAAGTAGTTAAGATATTGAATTCAACTAAGCAAGTGTTTAAGTAATAATACTTAATAACTTTCACACTTAAATGCTTATATTTGAATTTCAAACTTCACCACTTAACTTTCCTTTCTTGCAAAAGTTTTACGCCCACAATGAGTCTTAATGTACAGCACCTTGCACTACACAAAACTCCACAAATTTACACCACCACACACACCTAATCACGTTGCACTCACTTCACCACAACACAATTCACCATTTTACAACACCTTCAATTAACATACACACATAATGCCACACCTACATACCCTTCACTAATTTTACAAAAAACACAACTCCACACACATATACCTTTTATACACGTTGCAACAACAAAATGTACTCCACTTCCCACAAGTTCTAACTGCAACTTTACAACAAAATAGGCAGCAACTTTCAATTTGAAATTCAAACAACTTCACTTATTGCAAGCCTTCCTCAATTGGTAAGTAATGAATTCAAATTCAAATAGCACTCATTAACTCCCACAACTTAATGGCATGTGTTTGAATTCAAATAAATTCCTTACTTATCAAAACTCAATGCAAATCTGTAAATTGCACTTCTCCAATTCAGAATTACATAATGGAAATCAAAACAACAAGCTACACAACCTCCTTCGCACCACAACTAGTTACGGCAAGAACAAGGTAATTTTTTCAAGCTCAAACAATTGTTGAATTAACAACACTTCTATTCTTCTTTCCTTCCACAAAAATTATTAATCCCAAGATGATACAACAACCTTCCCAAACCAACTCCAATAATCAGCAAATTAAATCCCAATCCAAAACAATTTCGCAATCTCAAACTACAACAACAACAACTACACAATTGCGTTTTTTCCACTTGATCAACCCTAATTGTTGATCACTTCCACGAAATTAATACAACCAATTCCCTTCTCTCAACAAGAGCTCTGATACCAAAAATATGATGTGCCTAAAACCAAGATTAAGCACATATAAAAAACAACTTGAAAGACAATCCAACAATGTCAATCAAACTAGTCTCAATCACATGAACAATGCGTCAATTTCCAATGAATTTAACCAATTCTTCAATTATCATGTGTTTGAATCTTAAATCCAAATATGATATAGCTCTGATACCAAAAAGATGATGTGCCTAAACACACTTAAAAGCACATCTAAAAGACTTAAGAAAAGATATCTCAAGTCTAGGCAAAATCGGATCCAAAAAAAAGGCACTTTTCAAATGAAACCTAATGATGAAATCCAAATGTCCAATGATATAATTAGAATACCACACTAATAATACCTTCTAATAACACTCTAATATCATATAATCCACACAAATAATCCACAATATGACAAAAGAAAACCGTGACAAAAATAATCCCTTTCAAATAGTGAAGAACACGTTTCCTAGGGAAATTTTCAATGATGAACCAAATATGATTAACAAATACTTCAAATTGGCACAAGAATTCATGTACAATAAGATGTATTTCTGACCAAGAAATATCTCAATTCAACCCTAGATATGACACACTAGAGAAGAAAAGAAATCACAACAAAATGAAATTGATATAACTCACAATTTCAAGATGTTGCACTCGCCACAATTTCAACTTCTTGGGATTGAAATTGATAAGAGAATTTGGAATTAGGAAAACCCTAAGCCCTCTCACGAAATGTGAAGTGTTTGTTCTACAAAATTAGCCTCCTCAAACCCTCTCTTAAGCAAGTATTTATACTTGCTACTCCTAGGGTTAAAAAGTCCTCAAAATTACAAGTTTGCCACTTTTAAGGTGGCTAACCCTAAATGAAAATTACAAGGAAATAAAAGTGTCCCAAAACCAAAATACAACTAAAATAGTTCATAAAATAAGAAATATATAAAATAAATGGTCTTCATGATGCCGATCTTCTATAGGATCCGTCGGTTCAACTCATCGCCGGTTCAGGTCGGTCCATGGATAACCCACAATCTGAGTCTGAGTGAGTTTATCCATTGCCCTGTAAAGCATGATAAGTATTCCTGTTGGAATATAAAATACATGAATAAGATAAAAGAGGTTAGTAAACGAATAATTCCAGGGTCGATTTTCTCAAAATGGGTCCTCATCGCTAAGATTCAAAATCCTTTAGTTCTTGCCCTAATGATAGGTCTTGTCGGATTTTTATTCCTATCATTAAAACCATACACAATTTCAAAAGGAGAAAATTTAGTAGCAGAATGCACTGTATGGTTATAAGCAAATTCAACATGCGACAAACAATCTTCCCAACTCTTAATATTCTTTTTAATTACAACCCTCAACAAAGTAGATAAAGTTCGATTCACTACCTCAGTTTGACCGTCAGTCTGTAGATGACAAGTAGTAGAAAACAATAACTTAGTTCCTAACTTAGCCCACAAGGTCTTCCAAAAGTAGCTTAAGAACTTAGCATCCCTATCTGATACAATTGTTCTAGGCATACCATGCAATCGCATAACTTCCCTAAAGAATAAATTAGCAATATTACAAGCATCATCTGTTTTGTGACAAGGAATGAAATGTGCCATTTCAGAGAATCTATCAACAACTACAAAAATAGAATCCCAACCATGTTTAGACCTGGGTAATCCTAACACAGAGTCCATAGAAATATCTACCCACGGCTCATGAGGAATGGGAAGTGGGGTGTAAAGCCCTTGAGGTTGGACTCTAGATTTCACTTGCCTACACGTGACACATCGCTCACAAATCCTCTCAACATCTCGTTTCATGTGAGGCCAATAGAAGTGTTCCTGCAATACCCCTAATGTTTTAGCTATGCCAAAGTGTCCCATTAACCCTCCTCTATGAGACTCCCTCACTAGTAATTCTCCTAAGGAACAAATTGGAATGCACAGTTTACTCTCCCTAAACAAGAATCCTTCATGTTTATAAAATTTTCCATGCCCACTCTTCTCACAATACACATACTCCTCACAAAAATCTCGATCAACAGCATATAACTCCTTAATGTGCTCAAAACCAAGCAGTCTAGAACTAAGAGTAGAGATAAGAGTATACCTTCGAGATAGTGCATCAGCAACGACATTCTCTTTACCTTGCTTGTAGTGGATAACATATGGAAATGTTTCGATGAACTCCACCCAACGAGCATGCCTTTTATTCAGCTTATGTTGCCCCTCGAGTACTTTAAGGATTCATTATCAATGTGGATCACGAACTCTTTCGGCCAAAGGTAATGTTGCCACGTCTCCAGGGCTCGAACCAATGCATATAGCTCCTTGTCGTAAGTAGGGTAATTCAAGGTTGCCCCACTTAGCTTCTCGCTAAAGAATGCAATCAGTCTTCTCTTCTGCATAAGCATTGCTCCAATACCTAATCCTGAAGCATCACACTCAATTTCAAACGTTTTAGCAAAGTTAGGTAAAGCAAGTAACGGCACCTGAGTCAGCTTATTTTTAAGCGTCTGAAAGGACTTCTCTTGTTGCTCTCCCCAGCTGAACCCCACATTCTTCTTAATTACCTCAGTAAGTGGTGCTGCAATGGTGCTGAAATCCTTCACAAATCTCCTGTAAAAACTCGCTAGTCCATGGAAACTTCGCACATTACTTACATTGGTTGGACTAGGCCATTCTTGGATCGCACGAACCTTTTCTTCGTCAACCTGTATTCCCTGTGCACTAACAACAAAACCAAGAAACATAAGTTTGCCTGTGCAAAAAGTGCACTTCTTGAGGTTAGCATATAATTGTTCCTTTCGAAGAACTTCTAAAACATCCCTCAAGTGAGACATATGATCTTCCAAACTCTTGCTGTAAATAAGAATATCATCAAAATAAACAACCATAAATTTTCCAATAAAAGTCCTCAAAACATGGTTCATAAGTCTCATAAAAGTACTAGGTGCATTAGTGATGGGTGTCGAATCCAACAAAAATAAAACCTACTCCTAGACAATTAAATGATTTGCATATAGTGGTGAGTAGGGTCGAATCCATAGACATTGATTAAACTTATTTCTATTCAAGGAGAATAAAAGGGAAAAGAAAAATGGGGGGTTTTGTTTGTGAATCAAAATAAAGTAAAACAAGGTAAGAAAATCGGATATTAATAAAAGCCTAGCTAAAGGAATCAAGATAGTTTAATTCTAGGAATTGATCATCGATGCAAATGTTTTCTATTCTTAGTTCTAGATAAACTGGTTATGGTTATTAACAAGCTCTAACAACCTATCTCTCCTTACTTCCTCGATAACCTCAGACAAGCGCTTTGAATTATTTCTCTTATTGATTAAACAACCCTAGACAAGCGCTTAGGATTTAATCTATCAATAGCATTAAAATCTAGAGAGACCACCAATTCATGCCAGTAGATTATAAGATAACCTATTTAAACATGATCACATACCTCCATAACATGAATTCGATCATCTCTTTTATAACCAAACATGTTATTGCATCACTAAGACTAGAACAATCAAACAATTACGGATTTGACGTGCTAGTTGACAATATATTAACTTGCTAATTGAGTAGAAGAGCTCTATTCATACCAATCAACAAAGATAATAATGACAAAACGATCAGAAGATATATGAATACCCGAAAGCAAAGAATAGAATAAATACAAGTCAATTAAACCTCACAATTCGTGGAGAATTAAACATCTATGACCCTTTGGCTAGAAAAGTAGCTTAGCTACTCATGTTCATCAATAAAACGAAAAATAAAAAAAAAAACATAATGAACCCGGTTGCCTGCTCCGCCTCCTCGTTTCCTTCTTGTCTCCAAGGTGATTCCAGATTCCCAAAGATTAAAAGTTATCTTAACCCTCTAGGGTTGGTTCTATTTATATTGTTAGGGAGATGGCATGTGATCTTTTGCTAGCAAGATACGAAAATATCTTTCCTTTTCCAAGTAGATTTCGAGAAGTAAATGTTCGTCTGCCTGGCACGCCCCACCATACGGCCGTGGGTCAAGCCGTGCCATCCTCTGTGCATATTCTTCAAGTCTTCATTCGCGCCTAGTGTGTACCACGGTTACACACACGGCCAGATTTCAAGCCGTGCCTTCATCTGTCAATAATCTACAAGTCTTCATCCGTGTCCAGTGTGTACCACGGTTACACCCACGGCTAGATTTCAAGTCGTGCCTTCATCTAGTTGATGTTCCACACTTCTTCTCCTTGGCACACCTAGCTTCCACCACGGCTCCAAACACGGTTTCTCCCACGGCCGTACCCTAAGTCGTGTCTCTCTCTGTTCAAAGTCCACATTTTCGTCTTCTTGTCCAGTGTGTAACACGGTTTGAACCTTGGCCATGCCTCAAACCGTGCTTCCTCCGGTGGTGTAATTCCTTGTCTTGATCCAAATTGTAGATGACTTCTCTAAAATACTTGAATTAACATCCTTGACTCCATTTAACCTGATTTATCACGATGATAGAATTAAAGTACCATTTCCTTATGATTTCTATAAAATCAATAATAATTTAACACAATTTATACTATAAAGCTTGAGTATAAAATGGCTCTATCAATTAGTTAAACCGAAAGGCATTACTAACCACTCATACAATCCATATTTTGTCTTAAATGCAGTTTTCCATTCATCACCTTCTTTCATTCTAATTTGGTGATATCCACTTTTCAAATCAATTTTGGAAAAGACACTAGACCCATGTAACTCATCTAACATGTTATCTAAGCGAGGAATGGGATGACGATACTTTACCGTAATGTTGTTGATGGCACGGCAGTCAACACACATTCTCTATGTCCCATCCTTCTTAGGCACCACAATCACAGGCACTGCACATGGACTCATGCTCTCTCTCACGTACCCCTTCTCCATTAGTTCATCGACCTGCCTTTGGAGTTCCTTTGTCTCCTTCGGATTGCTCCTATAAGCTGGTTTGTTTGGAATCGATGCTCCGGGTACAAGGTCAATCTGGTGCTCAATACCACGAATAGGTGGTAATCCCTTTGGAATCTCTTCAGGGAAGAAATCTTCAAAGTCCTGCACAAGAGACACAACCACACTAGGCAAAGAGTTAGATAAGTCATTAGTAGTCAAACATGTTTCCTTAAAAACCAGCAACAACAAAAGTTACTTCATCACTAACGCTCTCCTCACTACACTCGCTCTTGCCACACAACTCTCCTTTTGCAAGGCTACCCTCTCCTTTTCACTCACCACCAAAGTTGATCCCCCTTCAACTTGGCCTCTCACACTCTTTCCAGCTTTCCTCTCCTTTTCCTTTTGATCTTGACTTTTATATTCCTTTTTCTTCTCATTGTCTTTTACTCTCTCACTCTCACTCTCACTCTGCTTTTCACTTACCTTATGTCTTGCAAAAGACTGTTGTAGCTGCAACTGGTCCTCATACACCAGCTTAGGTGTTAATGGTTTAAGATTAAAGCTCTTCCCTTAGTGAATAAGCGTATACTTGTTAGAAAAGCCATCATGCACAACCTTCCTATCAAATTGCCATGGCCTCCCTAACAACACATGACATGCTTGCATTGGCACTACATCACATAACACCTCATCCTCATACCTACCAATGCGAACCCCAATCAAGGCTTACTTACTCACCTTAGTCTCACCACTATCATTCAACCACTGCAATTTATATAGACTAAGGTGTCTAATAGTTTTGAGCCCCAGCCTCTCAAAAATAAAATTGCTCACTACATTGGTGCGACTTCCTCCATCAATGATCAAACTACAAATGTGATCTCCTAGATAACATCTAGTATGAAATATATTCTCTCTTTTCCTATCTCCTCTATCTTCCCAATCCCTAGTTCCTCTATTACGACCACTATATCCTCTATAACTCCCGCCAGAAGGCTCATCAAAGTCATCATCCGACATTTCATCTCCACCCTTCGGTACTCTCCTAGAACGACTCTCCCTCTTACGCCCTTGGAATATGTTTGTGGATTGCTCTAGTCTTTGCTCTACCGTCTCATGAATTTGTTCCATTCTCTCTTGGAACATCCTCTTCATTTCACCCCTCAACGCCTCAATTACTAACCTAGCATCAAACCTTCCCCTCTCACCTTCAGGAGAATGTTGTCTCGACATAGTCCCTACAGAAAAGATTAGTACTAACACAAATATATATATAATTAAACCTCACGATACACTCCCTTACGTGTTTCACTCAAATGATGATATCACACAGTCACTTGTGTATTCTCACAAATAATGATGATATCAACTCGCCAATTTCCTCTTCTCAATTCTCTTGGAACTAACTCGAACTACACCAATTTCCTTCCGTAGAATTCAAAACAACTCTAGGGTTCGTAAATTTTCCTCTATTTTTCTATCCGAATTTTTTTTTTTTTTGGTCTTGGTTGTTGCTCTTGATCACGTTTTTCTTTTCTCTTCTTTTTTTTTGTCATGATTTTTACTCTTTTTTTTTTTTTAACAATCGCCTAGTCGATATTCACTATCAAAAGACAATCAATACTATAAAATTGAATACGATAATTGATAGGAATGATTGGAGTTAGGGTTTTTTGATATTAGCTTCCTCAACCGAACTTGATGTTTTGACAAACCTAAGCTCTAATACCAAACTGATACGAACCATGCCAACCCGTGACGAAACCCAATACCAATACGTTCGGAATTCGTTGCCTAAGACGCCGAAACACCTAAAGTGGAAACCGCGACCCGTTGTCTATAAGCGAGACAAGAACCTTGGTATAATGTGAAGACGCCACAATTGGGGATGAAAGACCGATTGATAAGTTGGGATGAACGCCACAGAAATTAATCCGATAATTTCTAGTTAGTTCTTGAAGAACTAAGAGAGGTGCCTCTCAAAAGTGTTTAATGTTCAAAGATGTATATTCTATGTTATGTCTATTCTAAACCCTAGGAGCTTTTATACTAAGGTTACAATTCGTGAAAATACAAGCCCAAAACGACGTAGCTTAGATAAGTTGCGTAAAAAACACAAGACATAACAATAAAGGCTGGCTGTGTAGCCATGAAGGCCGGCGGCGTTGGATTAAAAGCCGGTGGCCTTAAGCCGGCCTTGAAGAGATACACGGCCGTGTACTTCTAGACGTGTATCTTTCTGTAGATTTTTGTTGACTCCATACACGGCCGTGCCTTTTAGCCGTGTGTCTAGCCGTGTATGATTTTGTGCAATCTTGGAATTCCTACACGACCGTGCCTTGAAAGTACACGCCCTCTTTAACCCGTGTCCGGTGTGACTTGTATAAGAGCAAGGGTCTTCCCATGGTTGTTCCAATCCGTTCCAACTTCATGATTGCTCCAATCCTTTCCGACTTCATGGACATGCTTTATCAACCCGTTAAGTGCTTCCTTGAGTCGTTTCGCTCGACTTCTTGTGATTGGTCCAGGTGGCACTTCAAGAGGATCCACATTCCTTCTTCCGGCTTGACTCTCATCATGGATCTCATCAGCTAGCCACTTGAATCTCCTCAAATTGTTCCTTTTTGTTTAAGAAATGTCTTTCGATTATTCTATTGCTAACTTTTCAGGAATTACCTAGATTTATGATTCGGTTTTGAGTCTGCATGCATACATTTGTGTGAATAGATGCGGTCGAACCCGGACCGTCCTAGGACCTTAAGACGGGGAGCCATTGTGTAGGTTTCGAGCGAAGTGAGTTGATCACCATTCGAGACCGATTAGGCTACCTCACCCAATGCTTCGATATGGCCTGAGATCCATTTCTCCGAGAATGCAGGAGGCCACAGAGCTTGGGGACCAGTTAGAACCAACCTATTTGCATACATAACGTCATGTGTTGACAATTGATGATAATGTAATATTTGTTGTTTTGTTCATGGAGTTCAGATCTATTTCCCTGTAATGTTATCATAGTTCTGGTTGTAATTAGAAATTTTTATTGTTATAAATGGCTAGTTCCACAATTGACCGCCTCCTCCGCAAAGAAATCCGAGCATGCAAGCCTTAGAAACTCAACTGGAAAAGACCCAAGCCAAAGTCAAGGAATTAGAAGCCGTCATCAATGGGAAACCTGAGTCTCTACAACAGAAGACCAAAAAAAGCTAGGAAATAGATTATCATTGTACTCTTTCGTTTTTTTTAAGTATCGAACTCCAAAGTTCCCAATATTAATAAAGTTTCAATATTACATCATCAATCAATTGTTGGCCCCCTTTATTTTAAGCATTTGTGTGACACATGCATCACATTTGCATACCTTATACTAAAAAAGGAAAAAAAGTGCGCCAGGCATCAAAATAGCTCCTAAACAACCGAACCCACCCAGAAGCCCAATTTGCACACGTTCAAGAACAAGAATGGCAAACAGTGGCAACAACAGTGACAACCGCAATAAGACCAGTACTGACTACATTCCTACACCCCAAGAAGAGGTGCAAGCTAGAGGTGTTAAAGGCAAGATGAAGGAAAAGTCAAGCAACACCCCGATGCGTATTCCACCCCTCCAACAATCTTTTAGAAAAGCAACTGTCATTCAAGAGCCTCAGATAAGCGAAGATGACGTCAGCAATGGGAGCCCAACCCCCCGCACGTCCAATCAGCATCTAGCTCTCGATAATTGGTTCTGTTATCCTATTGATAGCTCTAGGTCAGCTCAAAGATAGAGAACGATTATTGAACAAATTTTATTGAGACTCTTTATTAATTCAATTACAGTCTGTTTTGCTTATATACATGCTTTTATTTTACTTTACCTAGATCTCATACCATCGAACATCAGGGATATTTCTCGTAGGTAGAAAATAAAAACGCTGATATCGTTTCTAACGCTGCTGGGTCAGTTGTTGAAGGCGATATCTTTGACAATGAAATAATACAAGAAAATTGGCAAAAACATGAACAAAGCGGAATTTCAATTGACGAGCCGGTGGAGACAGTAAATCTAGGAAGCATGGAAAAACCTAAAAACCTCAAAATCGGGTCCAGTTTAAGTGCCAGAGCAAAAGTGTGAGATAACCGAGCTATTAACATAATACGCAGATGTGTTCGCCTGGTCATATGGCGACATGCTAGGACTAGACCAATCAATAGTGGTTCATAGGCTTCCCACAAGGGAAGATGTCAAACCTAAAAAACAAAAATTGAGAAGATTTAGGCCTGACATCTTACTAAAGATTAAAGAAGAAGTCAAGAAACTGCTAGAAGTAGGGTTCATTGAAGTATCCGATTACCCGAAATGGGTGGCAAATATAGTCCCTGTTATGAAAAAGAATGGAAAAGTACGCGTATGCATAGACTTCCGGGACTTAAACGAAGCTACGCTAAAGGATAACTTCCCCTTACCTCACATTGATGTTTTAGTGGACAACACTGCGGGAAACCATCTTTTCTCATTCATGGACGGTTTCTCAGGATATAATCAGATAAAAATGGCTGAAGAAGATAAGACCAAAACGACTTTCATCACAACGTGGGGAACTTTCTGTTACAAAGTCATGCCTTTAAGTTTGAAAAACGCTGGGGCAACGTATCAAAGAGCCATGGTCGCGATACTTCATGACATGATGCATCGAGAGGTTGAAGTATACGTCAATGACATGATAGCTAAATCTAAGGAAGGAGAAAGCCATATAAATATCCTAAGGAAATTGTTTAAGCGACTGAGAAAATTCCAGCTCAAGTTAAACCTAGAGAAATGCACTTTTAGCGTCACAACGGGGAAATTGTTAGGGTTTGTCATAAGCCAGGATGGCATTAAAATCGATCCTGACAAGGTAAAGTCTATATTAGAGTTACCTTCCCCACGTTCCGTTAAAGAAGTAAGAAGCTTGCTGGGAAGATTAAATTATATAGCTCATTTTATCTCACAGCTCACCGATAAATACCGACCACTATTCCGTCTGTTGAAAAAGAATGCAACCATAGAATGGGATGACGAATGCGAAGAAGCATTCAGGACGATCAAAGACTACCTTATAAAACCTCCGGTCTTGATAGTCTCGAAGCAAGGAAAGCCCTTATTCTTATACCACACTATACTCCCTGAATCCATGGGATGCGTGTTGGGGCAGAAAGATGAAGAGGGAAGAGAGCGTTCCATATATTACTTAAGCAAGAAATTCACAGATAGGGAATAGAGGTACTCAGAGGTGGAGAAGACTTGTTGTGCTCTAATTTGGGTCATGCATCGACTAAGGCAATATACCCTTTACTATCATATTGAGCTACTGAAAAAACATGATCCCTTGAAATATTTGGCAGAGAAACCAGCTTTGATAGGGAGAATCTCTAAATGGCAAATGCTCCTATCCAAGTTTGACATCACATACATAAATCAGAACTCGATGAAAGGGTAAGCCTTAGCCAACCAATTGGCAGAACACCCTGTCGAGACAAATTCCTAAGAACTACAAGCCCAATTCCCGGACGAAAATATATTAACAGTGGAAGATATACCGGTAGAAGACTTTGGGATAGAGCAGAACCTAAAGTGGAAACTGTTTTTCGACGGAGCTGCCAACGTATTAGGTTGCGGGATCAGGGCAGTATTGATATCCCCAGACGGTACACAATTCCCTATAGCGACAAGACTCACATTTCCATATACCAATAATATCGCAGAATATGAGGCATGCATTCTTGGCCTCAAAATGGCCTGCCAAATGGAAATCCGTGAATTAGAAGTATACAGAGATTCATCTCTCATCATACTATAGACAAAAGGGGAATACAAGACTAAAGACCCCAAACTAGTACCATATCATCAACATTTGACAGAGCTGATCGAAGAATTCAAGGCAATCACTTTCACATATATCTCGAGAACTCAGAATCAGTTTGTAGATGCACTTGCCACACTAGCATCTATGATCCAGATAACAGGGGGAGCCGAAGTCCAACCAATGAAAATAGACATTGAAAATTAGCCCGCTTACTGTTTAGCAATTGAAAAAGCACAAGACGACAAGCCCTTGTATCACGACATCAAGAACTTTCTCCAAGAGAGTAAATATCCTGAAATGGCTAGCAAGAATGACCAAAGAACACTCAGAAGGTTAGCAAGCCATTTCTTATTAAGTGGGGCTATACTTTACAAGAGATCATCTGATGCCACCTTGTTAAGAAGTGTGGACAAAAATGAAGCCTACGAACTGATGAAGGAAGTACATGAGGGAGTATGTGGACCTCATATGAATGGCTACATGTTAGCTCGAAAAATCATGAGGTTAGGATACTATTGGTTAACCATGGAATCGGATTGCATAAAATATGTCAAGCACTGTCATCTGTGTCAAGTATACGCAAACCGAATAAATGCTCCGCCCAACGAGCTGCACTTATTGTCAACACCATGGCCTTTCTCCATGTGGGGAATCGACATAATCGGCCCAATCACTCCAACAGCATCCAATGGCCACAGGTTTATATTGGTAGCAATCGATTACTTCACCAAATGGGTAGAAGCTTCTTCATATGCTAATGTCACCAAAGGGGTAATAATCCGTTTCTTAAAAAGAGACATAATAGCTCGATATGGAGTTCTTGAGTCCATCATCACCGACAACGATACCAATCTTAATAACAAGTCAATGACAGGTTTATGTCAGCAATTCCACATAAACCATAGAAATTCAACTCCCTACCGACCTTAGATGAACGGGGCAGTAGAAGCAGCTAACAAGAATATCAAAAAGATCATCGGGAAAATGACAACTACTTATAAAGATTGGCATGAAATGTTACCGTTTGCTCTCATGGCTTATAGGACTTCAATAAGAACATCTACTAGAGCTACCCCATATTCATTGGTATATGGTATTGAAGCAGTGCTACCAGTCGAAGTCGAAATACCATCATTCAGAATCCTGTCAGAAACTCAGCTAACTGAATCCGACTGGGTAAAGAAGAGGCTTGATCAGCTGAATCTGATTGATGAAAAAAGACTTACCGCACTATGTCATGGCTAGTGTTACCAACAAAGGATGGCCCGAGCATTTAACAAAAAGATGAGACCCCGATACTGCAAAGAAGGGGATCTGGTACTAAAGAAGGTTCTCCCAAATGCCTAGGACTCCAAAGGAAAATTTACCCTAAACTATGAAGGTCCTTATGTGGCAAAAAAGGTTCTGTCAGGAGGTGCTCTGATACTGACTCAAATGGATGGTCCGGAATTGAGAGACCCCATTAACATAGATGCTGTAAAGATGTACTATCCTTAGGCAAGGGAATTGAACTTTTGCCAATGTTTATGAAAGCCAATGTTCGATGCAAATTTCGTTGAATCTAGTTTTTATTTTTTTACAAGAAAAGTTAATATCCCTGAATGGTCAATAATTCCAACCAATTCTCATCACAACAAATATTCCTAAACACATTACCCATCACTTCACCAACGAATGATAAACAATAAAATGATAATGAATCTCAATAAATCCTATGATATAATTCTATCTACTTTTGAGCATCAAAACTAGTGCATTAGTAGGATAACATTACCGTCAAAAGAGCCATGCGCAGAAGAAAGGAAGCACATCAAGATTTTCAACCCCGTGTCAAAGCAAGAGTGAGCGAAATGAAAGCAAACCAGCACGAAGGTTCGGTTGTTTGGTTGCTATCCACGATAAATTGGCAAGCATATTAAAATGAATAACTATCATCACATCATGGAAAGCATCACATCATTTATCTTAGTCAGTAGAAGCATATTCAGAAGCATAAGATGAGTCAGCCCATAGTGGGGCACTTGTCTAAACATCCCCTTTAATAGGGTAGTTAGCCCAAAGAGGGGCACTTCCCTAGATCTCCTCCTAAGGTCAGCCTATAAAGGCACCTTTCAAGACATTTATTCCTGCCATAGGTTAGTCAGCCCACATTGGGGCACTTTCCTGAACATCCTCTCTTAGGATCAACCCATAGGGGCACCTTTTTGAGACATTTCTGTTATAGGTTAGTCAGCCCATGGAGGGGCACTTTCCTAGACATCCTCTTTTAAGGTCAGCTCACAAGGGCACCTTTTCGAAAACATTTCTCTATGCTATAGGTTAGTCAACGCACAATGGGGCACTTTCCTAAATACCTTGTCTCAAGGTCAGCCCATAGGGGCACTTTTTGAGACATTTCCCCCAAGGTCGTTAGTCTAAGAAGACACTTCCCGCTATAGGTCAGTCAGCCCAAAGAAGGGGCACTTTCCTAGACACTATCGATTAGTTAGCTCAAAGGAGCTCTTTTCGAACCCCTCGATTAGTTAACCCAAAGGGGCACTTTTCGAATCCCTCGATTAGTTAGCTCAGAGGAGCACTTTTCGAATCCCTCGATTAGTTAGCCCAAAGGGGCACTTTTCGAATCCCTCGATTAGTTAGCCCAAAGGGACACTTTTCGAATCTATCGATTAGTTAGCTCAAAGGAGCACTTTTCGAATCCCTCGATTAGTTAGCCCAAAGGGGCAATTTTCGAATCTATCGATTAGTTAGCTCAAAGGAGCACTTTTTGAATCCATCGATTAGTTAGCTCAGAGGAGCACTTTTCGAATTCCTTGATTAGTTAGCTCAAAGGGGCACTTTTTGAACCCCTCGATTAGTTAGCCCAAAGGGGCACTTTTCGAATCCCTTGATTAGTTAGCTTAGAGGAGTACTTTTCGAATCTCTCGATTAGTTAGCTCAGAGGAGTACTTTTCGAATCCCTCGATTAGTTAGCTCAGAGGAGCACTTTTCGAATCCCTTGATTAGTTAGCCCAAAGGGGCACTTTTCGAATCTATCGATTAGTTAGCTCAAAGGAGCACTTTTCGAATCCCTCGATTAGTTAGCTTAAAGGAGCACTTTTTGAATCCCTCGATTAGTTAGCTCAAAGGAGCACTTTTCGAATCTATCAATTAATCAACTCATAGGAGCACTTTTTCAAACTTTTGATGACCGATTAGTCAGCTCATAGGAGCACTTTTCGGAGGTATTTTTCCTAACAGTCGCTAGTCTAGTCAGACGCTTCTGTTGACGGGTGGCCAGCTCATAAGGGCGCTTCCTAAGATAATGTTCTCTTCAAGGTTGCTAGTCTGATAAGACACTTCCTATCATCAGTTATTCCACACTCTTAAACAATGCTTGAGATGTTTCATATCGCCAATTAGTCAGCCTATAGAGCACTTTTGGGAGGATACATTACTCTAGATTGTTAGGACCATTTCAGACTCGTGGGATTATTAGCTCTTGGAGCATTTTCCTACCAGAAACCAAATTCCAGATTACCAGCCAAACCAAGGCGTTATCTATTCAATCAAGAGGCTAAAAATGGCGTCTTTCTTATCTTTGTAGTTAAGTTTTTCAAACTTTACTACAAAGAGGGGCAACTGTAAACACCCCATTTTTGCCCTAAGAATCAATAATAATCAATAATAATCAATTTTACAATTTTTTTCCATATTTTTCTCTAATTTAGCAAAAATAATAAAAATATTCAAAAAATAAAAATAAATAGGAAAACACATCAATTTTGAAAAATGATTTCAGAAATGGCAATAATAAGGAATAAATAATTTTTAAAAATTTTTGAAATTTCAAAAAATACAAAAAAATAAAAAAATCGCATTGCATATATGCAATTTTCGAAATAAAGAAAATGGGCTAGCTTAGCTGGTCTAAGCCATGGTCAGGCAGGCACGCGCAGGTGTGAGGTCCGGGGTTCGAAACGCAGGGGAAGCAGATTCCGCTTTTTTCAATTTTTCTTCATCGCCTAGGACACGTGGCAACATCTGATTGGCTGGAGCGAACGCACGCGCCGGGTGCGTGATCGTCTTCAACCTCGGTCCGAGATCGCCGGTGAAGGGAAAAATTTGAATTTCGGCCGTTTCGATTTGATTTTTTGCACAAATCTAATAGATCTTCAACAGAATTGAGATAAACATCATCCAATTGGAATCAAATCTCAACAAATCGACGGATTTACACGAATCGGAGTTGGTTCGTTTAACCTCAAATCCGATTTTCCTCGATCAGTGGAAATCCGAGCTTATCCAACTCGATTTCGAAAGCCTATAAGTAGAGGATGAAGTGAGGAAGCCAAATCACATATCAAAAGCGAGAGAAAGTGAGAGAAAAGAGAGAATCAAAGTCCGCTGGAGGAGTTCAAAACCGCGACCGCCAATCAACAGTTGGGCAACCACCAGGAGGCGTTTCTAGAGCAAGCCATCGCCACCATTGGATTCCTCACCCTCGATAACCTAGGATTCGACACCTCAACCGCTGAAAAAGGCCACCAAAACGCCGTCAACGAGCACTCCCCACCGCTGTGTCAGACCGCTTCGACCCGACTCGCGTACCGACCCGGATCCAGGTAAGTCGGATTTTTTCGATTTTCTTTAATTTATTTATTTATTTGGTTTATTTATTTCGAATTAATTATTTGTTATTTATTTACTTATTGGTTATTTATTTACTTATGTGTTATTTATATTTCAATAAGTAGAAAAAATGTTAGAAATTAAATCTTTAGGATTTAATGATATAAAAATAAAAATAAAAAAAATAATAAAAAATAAAAATATAGAAAATAATA
Source organism: Laguncularia racemosa (assembly GCA_037954665.1). Taxonomy (NCBI): domain Eukaryota; kingdom Viridiplantae; phylum Streptophyta; class Magnoliopsida; order Myrtales; family Combretaceae; genus Laguncularia; species Laguncularia racemosa. The sequence continues at coordinate 21,942 of JBBMOL010000655.1, forward strand.
AAAATATTAGAAAAATGACAATAAAACTTTAGATTTTAAAATAGGATAGATAAGAATCTAGGAGGAATTTTTTTTAATAAAATAAAAATTATAAAAATTATGAAAAATTAATAAAAACTAATAAAAAATTAAAAATTAATAAAAATTATTATAAAAATTAATAAAAAATAATAAAATTTTATAATAGCATAAATAAGTCAAAAAATAGAAAAAAAAAAGAGTTTTTATCACTTAGAAAAATTATTTTCTCAAATAAATCCAAAATTGATATTTTCCCTTAAATTTATTTTCAAAAATCAAATTAAAGCTTAGGCTTAGATTTTTTTAGAAAAATCCCAAAATGGAAAAAACATAAATCAAAAGAGATTTCAAAATTAAAATTCACAAACACACTTAAGGTTTTCAGGAAAGCGAACTACGGCTTGTTTGATCCTGAATAGTAGGTACGTAGGCACCCATTTGGGGCAACCTTAAAAGAAAAAAAAATTCATTTTCTTAGAATAATTCAAAAACACAATAAAAGGCAACAAAAATAAAATAAAAGAAATTTCTAAATGGGGGTAATTTTAGGAGATTAGGTGGTAACCTTAGGGTTTTAATAGGTTAGCCTCCGAACTTAGAAACTCTGGTTTTCCCTTTTCCTCTTTTCACAAAAATGAGAAGAGAAAATCACGACGACTAGTGGTCCAAATTAAGACTAATCCGCTCCATTAGTCTTAATTCAATCTTTCCCAACAACAGTTGGGTGGCGACTCCAAAATTAAACGAAATTCCTAACTCAAGTCGAGGATCTATAATAGATGAGCATAGGGTCTAGTCTAGATCGGATTAGGAATGGGAAAAATAAAAAATTAGACTCGACACAACTTTGTCACCCTTTATGACCATAACCCTTTTATTAGGACATTAAGAAGCAATATGGCCATGTCCTAAACACTTAAAACATTTTATATCCCTGCTCTTCTTTTGTTGTGTTTGGTCAACAACCTCACTAGTGACTGCCTTTCCTTCTCCCTCTCACCATCATCTGACTTATGGTGGTGATATGATTTCTGATCCTACCATTTCTGATCCCGCCTATGCTGATGCCGCTTAACCCGACTGGCTAATTTAATCACATCCTCAAGAGCCTGATAATGCTGGAGTTCCACTACATTGGCAATGTCCATCTTCAACCCATTGATGAAACGCTATGGATTCATCTGATGATTCCTTAATATCACACCTTGCCATTAGTGTCTCAAACTCCTTTACATACTCTTCTATGCTTTTCTTAACCTACCTTAAGGATTGCAATTCCATTAGCATCTCTTGTTTATAGTAATCTGGCATGAATCTGCATCTCATCAATCTTTTCATCAAAGCCCATGAACGTACTTTCTCCTCATCCGCCCTACATCTCTCAGTTTGTAGTTTATCCCACCACAAACTAGCATATTCAGAGAATGCTAAAGATGCCATCTTCACCTTCATGCGCTCATCCCACTCATAATAGTCAAACACCTTCTTAACCCGTGGCACCCAGTCTAGGAATTCCTCTAGTTTACTATTACCAGTGAAAGGTGGAATTTTTAGCTTTATGTTTTCAATCCCCTTACACCCGTCATCATTGTTTCCTCTCCTACTCCTTTCACTACGAGCATCAAAATCATCACTAGAATGTCTCCTCCTAATTCCTACACCACTATGGCTTCTTCTATCCCTAACCTCCAATCTCTCCATAATCAATCTAATATTTTCTTGGATTTGATTAAACTCAGCCCTAGTCACAACCTCACCCCATTATTAGCATCATTCCCATTGTTGTTATTATGAACACTTCCATGCGACGACATCTCTACCAATTAAAATTTTAGCAAAGATATTCACAAAAACCCATTTCGCAACAATAGCCCCAAACACCAATTCACAGCAATTCAACACCCAACAATATTCAGCAAAGATATTCACAAAACCCCAATTCTCAACAATAGCCCAAACACCAATTCAACACCCAACAATCGAATTCACAACAATGCTTATCAAAATAAATTCTCAAATTTTTCCAACCAACGACAGTATTGAATTAAAACTACAATTAAGTTGAGATTCAACAGCCTTATCGATTTAACCCGCGTTCTGATCGAATCCTTCGACTCTGATTTAACCCGCGTTGATTCACCTTTGCTCTAATACCAAATGTTACAAAATTGGTATGCTTTGATACCAAATGACATGGAATTGGAAAATCGAATCCTTCCACACAAATCAAATCGTCAATAACAATTTTAGGGTTTTCTGGATTTTGGTACTAGTAAAGTAAAATCAAAGGATATGGATAAAATTACCAATTTATAGATGCCAAGATTGATAAAATTAAACTAATTCGCAATCAAATCATAGAACGATAGAGACCATGTTCTATAAACCAATCACTAAGGTTAAAGAATTCTAAGAATTCAATAACGATGTTCACCACAAATTCTATATGAACCAATAATTTGATAAGAACAACTAGAATAAAGTGAAAATCAATTCTCAATATTCAAGAATCTCCAAAGAGAATTCACACCGCTCAAAGTGATTTTGTTTACAATAAAAAATAACATCCATCCTCGAATAAACCCTAAAGACGACTATTTATATCATCCTAAAAAACATTGTGTGAGGCCATTCAAGGCCGGTGACCTACATTTAGGCTGGCACTAAGGCCGGTGGCCTACATTTAGGCCGACACCAAGGCCGGCGGCCTTGAAGTTAACTCGGCCAGCCTTTATTCAAGGTCGGCTTAAGGCTGGCCGAACTTCGCCTTGGGTCCTCTCGACGCTTATGTCCTCTTTTTTTAGACCCCGTACTACCACCTATAGCTCGGATTGATTTTGATTTCTTTAGTGCTTGTATCTTAGCTCTTGGAATCATATCAAGGTTGATGCCGAATGTAAAGAGAAAATTAAGGGGTAACCCAAAGTGAATTTTAGATCTCATTGAGAAGCTTAAGGCATTGGAAATTGGGTATCATAGAGACCTTTTATGTATTATTCATGGTAAACCTTCCTTTGGCTCCGCATATTTGGATGAGTTGCCTTAGACTAGGCTTCTCATGCCAATGGTAAAACTTGCATAGTTGGGAGGATCTCAAGATTGAGATTCAAAATGAAGTCCATACTTTGCTTCATGATCTATAGGTCTTATGACTTTACTTTCTTCACTAAATGGAAAAATCTTAAAGACAAATGCACATAGCATGCTATTATGAATATGATTGAATAATTTAATCTAGATACTTAAAGCAAGTCCTTATCTTAAAAGAAAATTAAAAAAAAAATGCTTAAATGACATGATGAAGGTGGGAACATGAGATGGTTTTCTATTATCTAAGTTAGAGCATATCACCGGGTTCATAATTATGAAATTTGATTCACTTTTGATTACTTTCTTTAACTAGTTAGAATGAGATTCATATTCTGAGGCTTTGAAATTATATTATTCTCAATGTATACTACATATTCCATTTTATCTTATATCCTTGCTTCTTCTTTTTTCATAGATATGAACTTTTGTATATCTCGTTGTGTACTATTATTTACCTACTCATATTTGAATCACTAAATTCTTCTTCATGGTTGTAACATGTTATTAATAGTCAATACTCTTATATTTGAACTAATCCTCATTTATATTGTTGCACTCTGCTATCTTCACTTATCTTTGCAGGTAGTGAGGCTATTAGGAAATTCTCAACATTCTTCTCTCTTGCCCCTAAGTGGTAGTGATTAAATTGAATTATTGCTATCACTTGCAATGGGTAAAGACATTGGAAAGACTAAGTCATGTAGTGAGATTAGTGATAGGGGTAAAGAGATAGTGGCATATTCAGAAGCTTGCATACCAATAGTGCCTTCCTATCAAAATGAATGGCCTGATTCGATGATCAAGAAGGATCTCTTTTAGATTTGTATAGATACAAGAGACACAAGAGCAACAGCCTATTGATAGCACTTGGCATTTCATAAGATGAGAACCTAGGGTTAAAGACAAAGAAAATATAGAGGGGAAATCTATACTATGCCTTAAGAATGAAAGGGGGGAACTTCCCCTATTGGATACTGAAATTTTTATTCATAAGCAAGCTGTGCTAAGCCGATGCCTCTAGGTAAATCACATTATAGGTGATTCAAGATACGTGAATACTTTGGAGTCTACGAAAATCTATTACCTTATAATGATTTCCTCTCACTTTAGGTTTCCTCATCCAAATGAAATGGATTTTTGGCAAAGTATCATAACTCATTAGAGTACGCAGACACATACTTTTGTGACATCTTGGGGAAAAATCACCCCTACATTGGAAGTTGTGTGTAAACTTACATTTTCGTGATTTTGAGTTAATAGATATCGCTACCGCTGATGTCACTAGAGAGGATAATGCAGCCATATCAACCTTAGAAGCAATGATGGAGGTGGTTATTGATAGTTGCAAAAAATCTACCTTCTCCACTTGGATCAAGTACTTCTTTAAGCATATGAGCTTAAAGCTTTCCTAGCATGTTGGTTGTCCCTATGTGTATTTCCTAGCAGTCTGGCTAATGGTGTGAGTCGTTGCTTCTTTGATTTAGGCGTTCATATGGCACGCGACACGTGTTTTACACTAAGATTATTTTACCATGGTGATAGGAATCAAAATCTAACAAAACCTATCACTAGGGCAAGAGCCAAAGGATTTCAAATCTTAGCGATGAGGGCCCATTTTAAGCAAATTGACCCCAAAATTATTTGTTTACTAACCTCTTTTCTATTACTCATGTATTTTATATTCCAATAATCACACTTATTGGGCTTTATAAGGCGATGGACAAACTCACTAAGACTTAGCATGTGGGTTATCCATAGACCAACCTGAACCGGCGATGAGTTAGGTCGATGAATCCTATTGAAGAACTAGCATGTTGAAGACTATTTTCACTTGTAATATATTTATTTGAATCATTTATGTTGTAAGTTTTAGGACACTTTTATTTGGTTGTAATAGGTGCTTTTAGGACCGGCCACCCTAAAGTGGCATAGTTGTAATTTTATGGACATTTTAACTCTAAAGGGAGCAAGTATAAACACTTACTTAAGTAAGGTTTTCGAGGAGCTTTTGAAATTTTCAGAATATACACTTCACGTGTGAAGGTTAGGGTTCATCCTAAATCTAATTTCTCTTATCAATTTTAATCCTAAAATTGAAATTGTGGCGAGTAGCATCAAAGAGAATTATGAGTAATATCAATTCCCCTTGTTGTAATTTTTACTTTTTATCACTAGTGAGTCATATCTAGGTGATTAGGATTGTTCTTTATCTGAATTTGATTTCATTTGTAACCTCTTTATAAAATTGATTGGTTTTAACATTTGTTTTAACCATCAATTTTGCTATACTTTGTGGCGTGGATTGGCATTGTTGTGAAGGAGGGCTACGGTTTTGTTTTGATTATTGATGATTGGAAATTCTCTTGGAATTTAAAGTTGATTTAGTGATAGGAATCAGATTCCCATAGGACCTATCACCAAAGCCCAAGTTAAGGGCTTACAAAACTTGGTGTTGAGAATCCTTCATGAGTAACCTAATCTTGAGGAAGCTAACTTAATTTCTTCATTCTCATTGTATAATTATTGTCCATTTCAATAGGTACATTTTTCAGTCCTACAGAGTGCTAAATTACCTACACTTTAGAGTGAATCGAGAACCTCATCAGGACACATATCTAATGACTTTGAAGACCTAGCATCTTGAAGACTAATTCTTATATATTTGTCATTTACTTGGATTATTTATGTGTGATCTTCTAGGACACTTTCATTTGCTTGTTATTGTGTTTTTAGGACCGACTACCCTAAAGTGGTATAGTTGTAATTTTGTGAATTTTTTTAACTATAAAGGGAGCAAGTATAAATACTTGCTTAAGTAGGGTTTTGAGAAACTTTTGCTAAATTTTTAGAAATAGAACAAACACTTCACGTGTTGAGGGTTAGGGTTTCCTAATTCCAAAATTGCTTTTATCAATTTCAATCCTAAATTTGAGATTGTGGCGAGTGGCCTTAAAGTGAATTCGTGAGTAATATTAAGTTCTCTTTGTTGTAATTTCCTTTTCATCACTGGTGAGTTATATTTAAGGTTGAATTGGATGGTTGAATTAGATTACATTTGTAATCATTTTTATGTTGTTATAATTGATTGGTTTCAGCCTTTAGTTTTAACCATTAATTTCACTACCTTTGAATTGTGGATCAACTTTGTTGGGAAAGTGGATCTCGGATTGGTTCTTGCTATTCTTGTGTGTAATTTATGTGGCATTTTAGTTGTATTTAGTGTTGTTTTGAGGATTTTATCATTGTAGATTGTTTCTTTGAAAGTTATAGCATTCGGATTTCATTTTACTCCATTAGGGTTTACGCAATTCTTGGAATTTTGAGCCGGGATTGGACTAGTCCATTGAGAATTATAATTTGTTCCAATTACATGTGCTTAACCCCTATTTTAGGCACATCATAATTTGGTATCATAGATGAACATATTTGGTTCATTTCAATCTTGTTCACCTGGTGTTGTGGAATTGGTCACAAGTAGTGAGATTTGATGCCATTATTCATGTGATTGGAAGCTAGTTTGATTGACATTGATTGTTTATCTTTCAAATTGGTTTTGCATATACTTAATCTTAGTTTTAGGCACATCATTTAGTAATTCAATTGAGGATTTCATCATTATGATTTTATTTCATTGAAGTTTAGCATTTCGGGTTAACTTACACAATTAGGGTCACGCAATATTTGTTACCCTTTTGAACCGGATTTGATCTCATCCTTTAAGGATTGTAATTTGGTTCATTTGCTTGTGCTTAAACCCCCTTTTAGGCACACCATCTTTTAGTATCAAAGCTAATCATATTTGGATATTTAAGATTGAGCACGTCAACATTTGAAGAATTGGTTCATAAACATTGAGGATTAGCGCAATTGTTTAACTGGTAGATTGGCATTGTCTAATTGTTTTTCAATCTTAGTTTTTGTGTGCTTAAACTTGGTTTTAGGCACATCATCTTTTGGTATCAAAGCTTGAGGTTGTGAGAAGGGATTATTTGATTTTGATTTTTGAAATTTTAGGGTTCTTGAGCTTGCATCTTGATTCTAAAATTGAAAGTGAGAATTGAATTGTTTCATGTTGTTACTTGAAGTAGCGTAATTATCTTGCTTGGGGAGTTGAATTTGCTGCTTGTTGAAGTGAATTTTGAGGTCTTGTTGAAGCTCCATTTGGTTGATAATTTTGTGTAAAAAAGAAGAAGAGTAGTAGCATATCTTATAATTCAAAATTCATAATTTGAAGTTGCCTCAATTGTGAAGAAGTGGAGGTGTATTTTGCTTGAATTTATTTGGGCATAAGGGAGGTTTAGTGTACATTTTTTGAGTGTGTGGATTTAAGGATGTTATTTCAATTTCAAAACACACATTAAGTGATAGAAGTAATTATGTGTTCATTTGAATTTGAATGTGGCTCCTTACCATTTATGGAATATTGCAATTAGTGAACTCATTTTGAATTTAAATTTGAGCTGCCTTTTTGTTGTATGTTGTGGTTTGATAAATTGTATAGAAGTGGAGAAGTGCATCGTGATTTGAAGGTGTGTATGTGTGGTGTTGTGTTTTGTAAATTTAATGAAGGGTGTGTGTGTAATTGGCATTGTATTGTGTGTGTTGTGTAAAGAAGTATTGTTAGTGGCGTGAGTGGTGGTGGAGAGCTCTTACATCGTGAGCAAAGGAAGTGTGTGGTGGTGTGGAATTTTCCATTTTGTGTGTAGTGAGGTGCTGCACATTATGAATTAAAGTAGTGTGAAGCCAAGCCAAGAAAAGGAAAGTTGAGTAGTAGAATTTGAATTACAAAACAAACAATTAAAGTGTGAAAGTAATTAAACTCATTACTTAACACTTGTGGTTGAATTTAATTCTTAACTACTTAGAAATAATTGTGTGTACTTCATTTACTTAACTTTACTTGAAGTACCAAGAATTATTTATTTGTGCTTCAATTATTTCACTTGACTTTACTTGAAGTAACAGTAAGCATTCCTTGTATTGGTTGAGTGTGAGCATCGTGGGTGTGTAAGGGTGTGTTGTTGTGGTGCTTGTAGTGAAGTGTGTTGTTAACTTGTTGAAGTTAGTTGATAACCATGTCACATGATGTGCATACTTCTACTACTTTGGTACATCAAGTAGTGACTTCTTCACTAACCATTGATGATGGACAAAGAGAAAACTTGTTCTATACTTCTTGTAGGGTATAAGGAAATTTGTGCATAATTATTATTGATGGTAGTAGTTGTACTAATGTTGTAGCCGCATCATTAGTATCGAAGTTGAAACTTGAAACTATCCCACATCTCGAACCCTATACATTACATTGGCTGAATGATCAGGATAGTCTTTGTATGACTCAAAAGGCTAAGGTACCCTTCAGTATAGGGGACAAGTACTATGATGAACTTGAATGTGATATTATTCCTATGTGTACATCCCATATTATTTGGTAGGCCATGGTTGTACAATAAGATGGTATTATATGATAGGTATAGAAATACTTATATGTTCCAACAAGATGGTAAATGTATAGTATTGAACCCTATGTTGCCATTAAAGGTCCACAAGATGCAAAGATAGATACGACTACCATCATAGATTCCTAAGAATCATAGCCACATGATCAAATCTTTAGAGCTTCTTGAGGTTTCTAATTACACGAGCCAACCCATAAAGCACAAAATTTATCAAACATAGATGTGCCAACCTTTGGAGGATCCTGATGGTTAGAGTTAGATGAGTAGACCACCAGAGGACCAAACTGTTCAAGGGCAGTTGTGTTCACCTTCAGAGGTACTAGAGGCTCATAAGCAGTTAAGTAAACCATCAAAGGATACTGAGGGTCAAAGTGACGTGAGCAAATCACTAGAGGGCCAGACTATTCAGAGACATTTGTATCTACCTTCAGAGGTTTCAGAGTCCCATGAGCAGTTAAGCCAACCATTAGAGGGCTATGAGGGTTAGTGACATACAGATGAGTTAGAAAAGTAGGAAACAATATCAGTGGAACGGGTTGACATAAGGGAAACTTTAGTGGATAATGGGGCATTATTTGTGTTGCAAATGAGATACATCTTAGAAATGGAGGAGAGAAAGCAATCACCCCTTATAGCATTTCAGATATTGGGATTCTGTAGTAATACTTCTTCAGGTAGCTTGCTAGGAGAAAATAGAGTCTTTACTGCATTTGATGACACGATTCCAAGAGCTAAGATACAAGCGCTAAAGAAAACAAAGTCAATCCGAGCTCTAGGTGGCAGTACGGGGTCCAAAAGAAGAGGACATAAGTGTCGGCAAGGCGAAGTTCGGCCAGCCTTAAGCTGGCCTTGAATAAAGGCCGACCGAGTTAGCTTCAAGGCCGTCGGCCTTGGAGCCGACCTAAGTGAAGGTCGCTGGCTTTTGGTGCCGGCCTAAGTGAAGGCCGCTGGCCTTGAATGTTTTCGTACAAATTTTTTAGGATGATATAAATAGGCGTCTTTAGGGTTTTTCGAGGGAGAACATTTTTTTTTTTTTGTGTAAAACAAAGACACTTGAGCTGTGTGAATCCTCTTTGGATATCTTTGAATATTGGGGATTGATTTTTCTCTTTATTCTTGTTGTTCTTATCAAATTCTTGGTTCTATAGAATTTGTGGCAAGCATCGTTATTGAATTCGTCGAATTCTTTAACCATAGTGATTGATTTATAGAACGTGGTCTCTATCGTTCTATGATTTGATTGCGAATTAGTTTAATTTTATTAATCTTAGCATCTATAGATTGGTGATTTTATCCATATCTTTGATTTTATTCGTTAGTACTAAAATTCAGAAAACCCTAAAAAAATTGTGACATTTGAATTGTTATTGACGATTTGGTTTGTGTGAAGGAATTCGAATCCGGAATCTGCATCATTTGGTATCAGAGCGAAGGTTGGATTCGTAAGGATTTGGAGCAAAGGATTCGATCAAATCGAGGGTTAAATTGGTAAGGCTGTTGATTCTCAATTCAATTGTAGTTTTAATTCAATATTGCTGTTGGTTAGGAAATTTGGAAATTTATTTTGTGAATTGTATTGCTAAGAATTGGTGATTGGTCTATTGTTGAGAATTGGGGGTTTTGTGAATATTTTTGCTGAATTTAGTTGTTGGGTGTTGAATTGCTGTGAAATTGGTGTTTGGGGTTGTTGTTGTAAATTGGGTTTTTGGTGAATTTCTATTGTTGACTATTGAAGGGTAGAGATGTCGTCGCAAGGAAGTGTTCAAAACAACAACAATAGGAATGATGCTGATAATGGGGGTGAGGTTGTGACTAGGGCTGAGTTCAATCAAATCCAAGAAAATCTTAGATTGATTATGGAGAGATTGGAGGTTAGGGATAGAAGAAGCCATAGTGGTGTGGGAATTAGGAGGAGACACTCTAGTTGTGAATCTGATGCTAGTAGTGGAAGGAGTAGGAGAGGAAACAATGTTGACAGGCATAAGGGGATTGAAAGCATCAAGCTAAAAATTCCATCTTTCACTGGTAGTAGTAAACCAGAGGAATTCCTAGACTGGGTGCCACGGGTTGAAAAGGTGTTTGACTGTTATGAGTGGGATGAGCGCATGAAGGTGAAAATGGCGTCTCTAGGATTCTCTGAATATGCTAGTTTATGGTGGGATAAATTACAAATTGAAAGGTGTAGGGCTGATGAGGAGAGTGCATTCATGGGCCTTGATGAAAAGGTTGATGAGACGCAGATTTGTGCTAGACTACTATAAACAGGAGATGCTGATGGAGTTGCAATCCTTGAGGTAGGGTAAGAAGAGCATAGAAGAGTATGTGAAGGAGTTTGAGACATTAGTGGCAAGATGTGATATTAGGGAAACATCAGATGAATCCATAGCTCGTTTCATCAGTGGGTTGAAGATGGACATTGCCAGTGTAGTGGAACTCCAACATTATCAGACTCTTGAGGATGTGATTAAATTAGCCAATCGGGTTGAATGGCATCAGCGCAGGCGAGATCAGAAATGGCGAGATTAGAAATCATATCAACACCATAAATCAGATGATGGTGAGAGGGAGAAGGAAAGGAAGGAAAAGGGAAAAGCAGTCGTTAGTGAGGTTGTTGACCAAACACAACAAAAGAGGAGCAGGGATATCAAATGTTTTAAATGTTTAGGACTTGGCCATATTGCTTCTCAATATCCTAATAAAAGGGTTATGGTCATCAAAGGGGACAAAGTTGAGAGTGAGGAAGAAGAACAGAAGAGTACTGAGGTAGAAGAGGAAGATGAAGACATTATAGCGAGTCCAGTACAGGGAGACTTGCTAATGGTTCAGCAGGATGAAACTATTCCTAATCAGAGGGCCAATTTATTCCATATCCAGGGCATGATGTAGGGAAAGACTTGTTTGATTGTGGTTGACACAGGCAGTTGCACTAATGTTGCTTCAGCAAACTGGGTTATTAAGTTGGGTTTGTAGGTGGAGCAGCATCCAAGACCTTATGCACTTCATTGGTTGAGTCCATAGGGAGCTGTTCATGTACATAAACAGGTTCGTGTTCCATTACTTATTGGTGATTATACTGACGAGATTGTTTATGATGTAGTTCCCATGGAAGCTACACATTTGATCCTTGGAAAACCTTGGCAGTATGACCTCAGAGCCAAGTACGATGGATACATCAATGAGTATACCATTCAGCAACAGGATAAGACATACAAGCTTCTTCCTATGAGTCCAACTGAAGTACAACACACAAGACTGATTTGCCTTAAGAAGCACAAGGGAAAGAGGAGTCTGTTTATGTGGCCTAACAAGATGGATGATATAGATTTGAGGTTGAATCTTTTTCAACATGGAGGGAATGATACGATTCCAAGAGCTAAGATACGAGCGCCAAAGAAAACAAAGTTAATCCGAGCTCTAGGTGCCAGAGCGAGGTCTAAAAGAAGAGGACATAAGCGTCGGGCGGAACCAAGGTGAAATTCGGCCTTGAATAAAGGCCGGCCAAGTTAGCTTTAAGGCCGCCAGCCTTAGAGCCGGCCTAAGTGAAGGTCGCTGGCTTTTGGTGCTGGCTAAAGTGAAGGCCGCCGGCCTTGAATGTTTTCGCACAAATTTTTTTGGATGATATAAATAGGCATCTTTAGGGTTTTTCGAGGGAGAACATTTTTTTTTGTTGTAAAACAGAGACACTTGAGCAGTGTGAATCCTCTTTGGATATCTTTGAATATTGGGGATTGATTTTTCTCTTTATTCTTGTTGTTCTTATCAAATTCTTGGTTCTATAGAATTTGTGGCGAGCATCGTTATTGAATTCGTGGAATTCTTTAACCATAGTGATTGATTTATAGAACGTGGTCTCTATCGTTCTATGATTTGATTGCGAATCAGTTTAATTTTATCAATCTTGGCATCTATAGATTGGTGATTTTATCCATATCTTTGATTTTATTTGTTAGTACTAAAATCTAGAAAACCCTAAAAAAATTGTGACATTTGAATTGTTATTGACGATTTGGTTTGTGTGAAGGAATTCAAATCCGGAATCCGCATCATTTGATCTATCAAATTTGAGGACAAATCTTTTTGAGGCCCGAGGAGATGATAAGAATTAAAATCTGACATGACTTATCATTAAGGCAAGAGCCAAAGGATTTCAAATCTTAGCAATGAAGGCCCATTTTGAGCAAATCAACCTCGGAATTATTTGTTTACTGACCTCTTTTCTATTACTCGTGTATTGTATATTCCAACAGGCACACTTATCAAGCTTTATAGGGCGATGGACAAACTCATTAAGACTTAGCTTATGGGTTATCCATGTACTGACCTAAACTAACGATGAGTTAGGTTGACAAATCCTATTTAAGAACTAGCATGTTGTAGACTATTTTCACTTGTAATTTATTTATTTCAATCATTTATGTTCTAAGTTTTTGGGACACTTTTATTTGGTTGTAATAGGTGCTTTTAGGACTGGCCACCCTAAAGTGGCATAGTTGTAATTTTGTGGACATTTTAACCTTAAAGGGAGCAAGTATAAATACTAGCTTAAGTAGGGTTTTAGGGGAGCTTTTGAAAATTTCCCTTCACGAGTGAGGGTTAGAGTTCATCCTAAATCTAATTGCTCTTATCAATTTCAATCCAAAAATTGAAATTGTGGCGAGTGACATCAAAGAAAATTGTGAGTAATATCAATTCCCTTTGTTGTAATTTTTCCTTTTCATCACTAGTGAGTCATATCTAGGGTGATTTGGATTGTTTTTTATCTGAATTTGATTTCATTTGTAACCCCTTTGTAAGATTGATTGGCTTTAGCATTTGTTTTAACCATCAATTTTGCTATACGTTATGGCGTGGATTGGCATTATTGTGAAGGCGGGTCACGGTTTTGTTTTAATTGTTGATGATTGGAAATTCTCTTGGAATTTAAAGTTGATTTTGTGATTCAATTGAGAATTTCATCATTGTGATTTTATTTCATTGATGTTTAGCATTTTGGATCAACTTACAAAATTAGGGTCACGCAATATTTGTTACCCTTTTGAATCGGATTTGATCTCATCCTTTAAGGATTGTAATTTGGTTCACTTGCATGTGCATAAACCCCCTTTTAGGCACACCATCTTTTGGTATCAGAGCTAATCACATTTGGATATTTAAGATTAAGCACGTCAACATTTGAAGAATTGGTTTATAAACATTGAGGATAAGCGCAATTGTTGAACTAGTTTATTGATATTGTCTAATTGTCTTTCAATCGTGGTTTTTGTGTGCTTAAACTTGGTTTTAGGCACATCACTTGGCTACTTGTATTGGTGTCTAGACTTATAGCATGAGGCTTTAGTTCGGTCAAAGGGGCATTATACTATACTATCACATGTCGATGTAGTGTTTTTTATAGGTATTTTTTGCTGAATGGTTTAAAAGACACTTTGGTTTGCCTTAAAATAAATCTAATTCTATTAAGCCTCAAGCCATGATAGGAATCAAAATCCTACAAGACTTATCATTTGGGCAAGAGCCAAAGGATTTTAAGTATTGGCGATGAGGGAACTCTTTGAACAAACCAACCTCGGAATTATTTATATACTATCCTCTTTTCTATTACTTATGTATTGTGTATTCTTGCAGGTATACTTGTCGGGTTTTATAGGGTGATGGAAAAACTCACTAAGACTCAACTTATGGGTTATTCATGGACCGACCTAAACCAAAGATGAGCTAGACTGACAAATTCCATTGAAGAATTGGCCAGTTGAAGATTATTTTTGTACTTGTAACTTATCTTTGAGCCAGTTATTTTGTAAGCATTTTGGGACATTTTATTTGGTTGTATTTGTTAGATTTAAGACCGACTACACTAGTGGCATAGACGTAATTGTTTTGTCATTTTAACCCTAAGAGGAGCAAGTATAAATACTTGCTAAAGTAGGGTTTGTAGAAAGATTTTTTTATCATTATATTTGCTGCCCTTTTACGTGAAAGCTAGGGTTCATTCTCTAATTTCATAAGGCTTTTATCAACTCCTTCAAGGGTTGTGGTAAGTGGAGGCTTAAGGATTTGTAAGTAATATCAAATCCCTTGAGTTGATTCCAATTTCATGCTAGTGTGTCATATCTAGTACGAATTGGTTTGTTCTTTTTTATGTTCTTATTTACACGCCATTTTACGGTTCCAATTCTATTATTGGATTCATGCCATTTTAGTGGAATTATTCTAAAGTGTGTTATTTAATTGTGCTTATTCAACTTGTTATGGAATTGTCATTTTCATGGAAGTCATTTGATACTTAAGGGTTACATGCCATTTATGGGTTTTGGTGATTGAATTTATTCAAAATGTTATTTGAATGTGCTTTAGCCAGTTAAACACATCATAATTTGGTATCAAAGCAAGTTGTTCATACAATTAAGGTTCATTTGGAGTTTTTTCTTCACGCTATTTTTGGGATTTGTTGAAGTGGTTCTTCAATTGGTTTCATGTGCTTGAATTTGATCATTTAGGCACATCAAGCCTTTACATGGTGTGCCTAAAACCAAGATTAAGCACATGTAAAACCAATTTGAAAGATAATCAAACAATGTCAATCAAACTACTTCAACAATTGCACAATTCCTCAATATTTATGAACCAATTCTTAAACAATGGCATGATCAATCTTAATTCTAAGTATGATGATGCTCTAATACCAAAAATGGTGTGCCTAAAACAAGGATTGAGGACATGCAATTGGAGCAATTTATAAATCCCAATTCACTTGTTCAATTTCGATTTAACTCTATTAGGTTTAGTGTGAGCCCTCATGGAATTGCAATGAAATGTGAATGCTCTAAATTGGAAATAACAATTCCATAAGGATAAATTCCTCCAAAATAACAATGATCACAAATAAATCCACGTGAATTGCACACAAAATAGTAAGAACCAATTTCATGATCCACTTTCCCAACAAAGTCAATCTACGGTTCAACAGGTAGTAAAATTGATGGTTAAAACTAAAGACTAAAACTAATCAATTATAACAACATAAAAATGATTACAAATGTAATCTAATATGACCAAGAGAACATCCAATTCAATCCTAGATATAACTCACTAGTGAATGAAAAGGAAATTGCAACAAGGGAAACTTGATACTACTAATAAATTCACTTTGAAGCCACTCGCCACAATCTCAAATTTTAGGATTTAAATTGATAAGAGCAATTGCGAAATTAGGAAACCCTAACCCTCAACACGTGAAGTGTTTGTTCTATTTCTGAAAATTTAGCAAAAAAGTCCCTCAAAACCCTATTTAAGCAAGTATTTATACTTGCTCCCTTTAAGGTTAAAAAGTCTTCAAAATTACAACTATGCCACTTTTAATAATGTGCTCAAAACCAAGCCCAAGCACATAAAACCCAATTGAAAGACCAATTACACAATGAAATCAAACTAGTCCTCCAAATTGCATAAACCGTCAATCTTTATAATTCTAAGTCCACAAATATGAACATGTATGAAGATTGCATATCCAAGAATGATATAGCTCTGATACCAAAAGATGATGTGCCTAAAACCAAGATTAAGCACATGCAAATGATTCAAAGAAACAACTTCAATTCACAAGATCAAATCTAGTTCAAAAGGGGACAAATTGCGTGAACCCTAGTAGAGGTGCAATGAGTTCCGAATGCTCAATTATTGCAATTACAATTCCACAAAGATAATTTCTTCAATATACAATAGTAAAAAATGAATTCCATGTGAAAATACACTAAGATGAACAAGAACCAATTCCGAAAACCTCCCTTCCCACAATATCCAATTCACGGTTGAAAATAACTAACAATTGTTGATGGTGAATCACAAGTATGATAATTACTCAAAATAAACACAATATTTCAAATTGATACCAATCCAAATCTGACCAAGAAATGTTCTAATCCAACCCTAGATATTACACACTAGAGAAGAAAAAGAAACACAACAATTAGAAATTGATATGACTCACAATTTCAATTGTTGCACTCGCCACAATCTCAACTCTTAGGATTGTAATTGATAAGAGGAAATTGAACTAGGGAAACCCTAAGCTCTCTCACGAAAATGTGATGTTCTAATATGAAAAATGGCCTCCTCAAACCCTACTTTAAGCAAGTATTTATACTTGCTCCCTTTAAGGTTAGAAAATGCTCAAAATTACAACTATGCCACTTTTAAGGTGGCCGATCCTAAAAGATAATTACAAGCAAATGAAAGTTTCCCAAAAGAAAGATTACAACATAAATAGTCCAAAGAAATAATTATAAATAAAAATAGTCTTCATCATGCTAGCTCTTCCATAAGATTCGTTGGCCTAGCTTATCGCCGATTTAGGTCAGTCCATGGATAACCCACAAGCTGAGTTTGAGTGAGTTTGTCCATCGCCCTGTAAAGCATGATAAGTATTCCTGTTGGAATATAAAATACATGAATAAGATAAAAGAGGTTAGTAAATGAATAATTCCAGGGTCGATTTGCTCAAAATGAGCCCTTATCACCAAGATTCAAAATCCTTTAGTTCTTGCCTTAATGATAGGTCTTGTCGGATTTTTATTCCTATCATTTAAGGTGGCCGATCCTAAAACTCAATTATAACCAAATAAAAAGTGTCCCAAAAGCTTACACATAAATAGTCCAAAGAAATAATTACAAATAAAAATAGTCTTCATCATGCTAGCTCTTCCATAGGATTCATTAGCTTAGCTCATCGCTGGTTTAGGTTGATCCATGGATAACCTATAAGCCGAGTCTTAGTGACTTTGTCCATCGCCCTATAAAGCATGATAAGTGTGCCTGCTGGAATATACAATACATGAATAAGAGAAAAGAGATTAGTAAACAAATAATTCTAAGGTTGACTTGCTCAAAATGGGCCCTCATCACCAAGATTTGAAATCCTCTGGCTCTTCCCCTAATGGTAGGTCTTGTTGGATTTTGATTCCTATCATTACATAGATTGATAGGAAGACTTTAGGTTCTCTATTTGATGTGATAGATTATATGAAGGAGTTGAATTTTTGTCCTTACATAAGTAGATTAACTAGATATCTGTGGTTTTTGGAGTTTTATCCTAAGGGATTAAAAGATATAGTGAACCTTCTTAGGGTTCATGAGAAACTTAATGCTAATTTAGTAGGGTTTATTTTATGGTGCTCACTTAGGGCTCTTCCTTCTCATCATGATTGGAGAGACTCCTCTAATTTCTTTTTGGAACATAGAGTCATGGTATACTCGCCTCACAAAGTGGCCAAACAATTTGGATTCGATCAACGGGTTCCTCGGAGTATTTATGTCAAGGAGGATTTTGACATGTGTTGCTAATTACTCAATCCTGCAAATTACAGAGATATCCGTCTAGAAACAAGGCAACTATATTCCCCCTCTTCATCACGTTCTAGACTTGCTTCTATTGGGTGGTTAACATACTAGACTAACAGCCTAGATGATTTTGAAAAGTACATTGATAGGATGATTGAGGAAGATCTACCTAAGGAACTTGTTTTTAAGTATGACTTTCGGTTTTATCTTCTGAGTGAAAAAGCAAAGTTGTTTGCTAATGCAAAGAATAAGGCATTGAATAGTCATCTTACCCTTGCTTTGTTGATTATGAGATAAGTAAAATGTTCTCGTATTCAAGAGGTATTACCATTACTTACATTCTTTATTCTTACATCTTATTGTTATTTCTTTAACTTTCAATTGTTATTTTGCACTCATGTTCTTTTTCTTTTTCTTTTTTTTTTATATAGGACAAGTGAGATCACATCACTACCGATGCTCCCATTGCCCCTTCGAAATTGACTCCTCTTAGCATTGCACCATTCCCAAGTTGATACAGTATTGGGAAAGAACTTCAGATTAGCAATCACCTTGCTATCATTCAGGTTACAAATGAAGAAGAAGATGATGAGATGGTTGATTTCAAGGGTACTCTTGAGTACATCGTTGATAGTGGGAGAAGTACTCTTATGTGTGTTAGTGATAGTAAAACTAATTATTTACGGAATAATAACATCAAGTCGAATTCTACCATTCAAATGGATGTCATAAAAAATGATGAATGTGGGCACTTTGATGAGCATGACATTCAGGTGTTTGTAGATGTCTTGAGAAAGGTAAGACTCTTTGATAGTCGAATGAATGGGGCATTAAATGAAGCTTCTATTGATGTTGCCACGTCTTATGATACACTTGTTCTCTATAGTGAGGTCATCTCACCTGTAACCCTTCCGAGCATCATTCCTCCCCCAGTTGTTGAAGTGTCAAGATAAATTGAAAAAAGGGTCCTCAAGTGTAGTGCCAATGGCTCCATTTCACGGGTTAATGATTATTTCACAACTCTTTCCTTCACTAGAGCATTTGTATGAGTTGGAGGGAGAGTTTTGGTTAGAAGCAATTTATTAGGGATCCAAATTAAATACCACTATAGTATCAATGCTCGAATAAACTATGGTTCTTTTGGATAGTGGAGTGATACGCTCAGAACGTATATATAAAATGGGAGCGTAAATTGCAGCAAGTGCACTGGTCATATCAAGTAATAAAGTGGTGAAAAGTAAGGTTGTCGATCCCTCGAGGAACCAATAGAGTACTAGATCTATGGCAATTCTTATCAATATCTAGGTGATTAAAAAGGGGTTTTGAAATGTCTAATCTAAAAATTTAACTTAAAGCAACAAGGAAAATTTTATGAAGAATCTATCAATTATGAACAAGGGAAATTAGAATTCACCCTAGATTTGTTAATCAAATTGCTACCATGTTATATCAACTTGTGGTTATAAGTTTATTCAAGTGAGTTTAGAAAATCCTTTTTAGGGATGTTGACCTTAAATTAATTAGTCGGCTTCCGCGTCTCCAATTAACCAAGGAATCAAAATTATGTTCATACACCTCCCGATGCTACAAACAACTAATGCCCTAAATCAATTAACCCTAATCCCTTAGTGATTAATTAACAAGAAACATTGCATTGTGCCCTCCATAGACTCTAATTAAACCAATTATCGCAACTCCCGTATTGACAATCAATCTAATTAAGAATTCCTAACAAATCCTCATCAACTCCCGTATCAAAAGGATTTCTAACAATTATAATGAAAGACCAATTATAATTGAAATCAAAGGAATTGCAATCATGAATAATCCTAATAATTCCTAATCATATAACATGGCTACAATTATCCTTTTAACATTCTAGGGTTTCATCCAATTTCCCACAAGGATGATTTAGAACATTATAGTATGAATTGCATAAAAACAATTGAAATAAATAGATGCAATGGAATTCATATTAAACAACAAGATTAAACTAATAAATGGCATAAAAGAAAATAAAGTAAATGGAACAATTGCTATAATCTTCAAGAGCTTCAATCTTCCAAAATGACTCCTTGAATTCTTCAATTGAAAGCAAACTTCAACAAAATGACATTCTTTCTTCAAACTAAACTTTGGAAAAATTTAAAGTACCTAAAGAAATTCTAATGAGGCTAGAACAAAGAAGAAGAAAAAGAATTCTAAACAAAAGAAAGGATGGATTCTCCAACAAAAAGGGATGCCTCCAAGGTTCACACAAGGGGTCTATTTATAGATCCAAAGAGGAGGGGGATGAGGTGGATCTGATGAGGATTTGAGTCAGCAAATTAATTAGGATACGATTTTGGAGAGATTCTCGCAATGGATATCCGGGGAGTAATGAAGGCCGGCTCAAGGCCGGCGGCCTTGAATGTAGGCCGGCTTAAAGGCCGGCGGCTTTTCTTCTTTTTGAGGCCGGTTTAAAGGCCGGCTCAAGGCCGGCTCAAGGCCGGCGGCTTTGAATGTAGGCCGGCCCAAGGACGGCGGCCTTCAGTGCAATCCTTCGCTCACTTCTTAAATTTTGTGAAAAACTCCTCCAATTAACTTGTAATTTACTTTTGGGTCCTCAAAACCTGTATTTTCACAATAAATACCATTAAGTATCATTTCTTTATATTTTCTTATAATATTAAAATAAATTTAATATAATTCCAAAAGAAAATATAAGTATAATGTGATCTTATCAACATCCCCACACTTGAACTTTTGCTTGTCCTCAAGCAAAATAATTGATTTAAACAAGAGAAATCCATCATTGAACTTCTGGTGCCCATTGTTCTGACCATACTGAAATTTGTAACTAGTATATCTAGTTGAAATTTAGTAGTTAATCTAAATACAACAGATTTTTAATCCCAGTGTTTAACAATAGAAAACAATACTTAGTCCATGAGGAAAAACATTCATTTAAACTTCATTGGTTATTAGCAAGTATCATCTCCCTCAATTTTACTTCTCTAAACAAGATAACAAGGAGTGAAAGCATATGGTATCCATTTTTTCCTAGAATTTCTCCCCTTTTTTTTTTTTATGTTTTATTTGCCTTGATTGGCAGCGGAGTGAGACTTCACTCTTCTGAGGGACCAAAGCTCGCCCATGTCAACCTGACTTTCATTAAGGTACTAAATTTTTGCCTTTCCGCCCTTCTCGTTATTGTGAGTTCATTGAGTCGGCACATCCTGGGCTCATCGCCTAAGTGACCAGGTTTTAAAGGGACCCCTACGAACTCTTCCTCACACTAACATTTAAGATTGGATACTCTTAACTCACTTTCCTGAGTTATTGGAGTAAAGGCTCTCTCTTTTTTTTTTTTTTTTTTTTTTTTTTTTTAAGGGATCACTAAGTAAAATATTTCTTTTACCTCTTTCACTAGGTGTTAAGGTATTCTCAAGAAATTTCAATAGAGATTTATCCCAACCAATTTTTCCTTGAAGTAAACTTGCTTGTTTTTTCAACTTAAGGACTCAATCTCAAGTTCAAAGGCTCAACATAGGGTAAACCCCGTTCTCTAGAGATTTTACTCTTAAATTTTAACTATGTAAACTAGTCACAACAATTGGCGAGTAGGGCACCAATCTAATTCAATTTCAGGATTTCATTGAAAACACTTAAGGACATAAATAAAGCATGGGATTTGTAAGCTCATGATGTGTGCAATCATTATACTTCTACATTTATAATCCCTTCCCCACACTTAAATTGGACAATGTCCTCATTGTTCCTAATATATCACAAAATTAAGGAAACGAATGTCAATGCAGAAATTGAAATACTGGTACTTCCCTGGTATAAAATTGTTCATCAGGAAGAAAATTCCTCCTAAAATGTCTGTCATCCTTGGAGTGTCTTGAATGCACCGGCAGCTCTTATCCAGCCTTGAATTAGTTTTTTTTTTTTTTTTTTTTTTAACGAAACTATTATAGATACTTATTAAGCATGGGCTGCCTCCCATGAAGCGCTTGTTTTATAGTCATCAGCCTGACTATCAGGGTTAGCTTACATCAAGGAGTTTAAACAACTCCTTCAACACCATCGTTTTCAGATTAGGATTCCAAGCTTCCTTCCATGGTATGGTGCCCTTCTTTTCAGCTTCCACCAATGTTTTGTAGGTAGATATCAACAAACTTACCTGCTGGATGTCTGCCCTTGACCATCCCAGGATTTCCCTATGTTCATCCAACTGGCCTTGAATCTGCTGCTGCAATTCTTTTGTCATAGGCGCTTGATTAATGTGAGGCCATGGATTTCCTAAATTCAGACACTTATAACCAAACAATTGATTAGAAAAGACATTAGGTTCAAGTGTCTGCATAGGCATTAGTGTCGGCACTGGTGGCTTCTCATAGTCGTCTGTCTTCTCAAAAGCAACAACATTTTCAGTCTGGGGTACTTGTTCACGACCTTTGTTTTCTTGCTCATCTTCATCCCCCCAATCATCTATCTCATTCAAGACAGCTTCAAGAGTGGTTTGCCCTACATCTTCCTCCACATCATTGTTAGTAATTTCACCCTCAGCAGATATGTCAGAATACATTGCTTTCTCATTAGACAAAAACACAGGATCATACATATCAAATGTTACCTGGTCATCTAGTGCTCTAAGGGTGAGCTTACCTTGTCCTACATCAATTAGAGCTTGACCTGTGGCTAGGAATGGTCTTCCTAAGATCATGGGTACCTCTCTATCTTCTTCCATTTCCAAGACTATAAAGTCAACTGGAAAGATGAATTTGTCCACTTTTACTAGGACATTCTCCACTATACCCTTTGGGTACTTGACACTTCTATCCGCAAGTTGTAAGGTAACGTGCGTCTCCTTACATTCTCCAAGTCCTAGTTTTTTGAAAATGGACAGAGGCATTAAATTTATACTTGCACCAGAATCTATAAGTACTTTATCAAAATTAAAATTACCAATAGTGCAAGGAACAGTAAAACTTCCCTGATCTCTTTGTTTTCTCGGCAAATTGGATAAATTCTTTTGTAAGATCATAGAACATTCCCCTATAAGCATCACTGGTTCATTCCCTTCAATCTTCCTCTTCTTTGTGAGTAAATCCTTCATGAACCTAGCATATGATGGCATCTGCTGAAGTGCCTCTGCAAAAGGAATGTTAATTTGCAATTTTTTAAAGACTTCTAAAAATTTAGCAAATTGTGAATCCAATTGTTGTTGCTTCAGCCTTCCTGGGAAAGGAATAGGAGGAACATATGCTTTCACTTTTGGTGAATTTTGCTTTGGCTCCTCTTCCTTTTGTTTCCCTTTATCTTTCCCCAGGTTAACCTCCTCTTCCTCAAGTTTCTTATCAACCAATTCCTTACCACTTCTTAACATAATAGCATTTACACCCATAGGATTTTGCTCAGTATTGCTAGGTAAAGACCCAGATGGTCTATTACTCAACTGTTGAGACATTTGACTAAGCTGATTTTCAAGATTCCTAATGGTGGCTTGTTGATTTTGCAACATTGTGTCAGTCTTTTGCATATAACTTATCATGAGTTCTTCCATTTTAGACTGACCTTGCTGAGAAGAGGTATTATGATTAGGATATTGTTGATGGGGAGTATTATGATTAGGACCTTGCTTTTGAAATCCAGGGGGTTTAAGTGCGTTGTTATCATTTCTCCATGAGAAATTTGGATGGTTACGCCACCCTGGATTGTAGGTGTTTGAATAGGGTCCTTGATTTCCTCTTTGGAAATTGTTGACAAAATTTACTTGCTCTCCATGGGATGAGGAGGAAAAGTTTCTAGATGGGCACTCAAGAGTTGAGTGTTGTCCTGAGCATAACTCACAATAAGAAAATTGATTAACATTGAAAGAAGGTGCAGAGGTGAGTTTACTTACCTGGGCGGTAAGAGCAGAAATCTGAGCTGTTAAGGTGTCCATATCATTGACAGATGCCACTCTAGACTTACCTCTTTCATGTTGCCAATTATGTGCACTAGAGGCCATTTCATCTATCAAAGCACTAGCCTCATCATATGTCTTACTCATTAATGCACCACCAGAAGCAGCATCTACCAGAGATCTCAATGTGTCATCTAAACTGAGATAGAATATCTCAATAAGGAGATTATCTGGTAATCCATGATGGGGGCATTTTCTAATTGCCTCCTTGAATCTTTCCCATGCTTCATAAAGTGATTCACCACTAAACTTACTGAAGTTTGTGATGTCATTTCTTAACCTAGCAGTTCTAGATGGTGGAAAAAATCTCCTTAAAAATTTAGATGAGAGATCTACCCAAGTGGTTACAGAGTCTTGTGGCAATGAATTGTACCAAGCCCTAGCTTTTTCTCTAAGTGAAAATGGAAAAAGTTGTAGCCTAATTACATCATCAGATACATTATTCATTTTCACTGTATTACAATATTGAAGAAATACTGCAATATGCTCATCAGGACTTTCATTTGGATATCCTCCAAATTGATTTGATTGAACCATTTGAACGAGTGCTGGTTTTAACTCGAAATTATTAGCCTGAATTGTTGGTCTTCTAATTGCAGGACCTGAAACAACAGGTACCGTGTATTCTCGAAGTGCTCTACCAACACCCTGAATCTGATTGTTGTTCTCATCTGCCATGTTCTCTTCTTCCTTTCTTCTCTGCTCTCTTCTAAGTTGTCGCAAGCTGCGTTCTATCTCAAGATTAATTGGTAGAAGTTCAGCACTTCTACTCTTGCGCATAAAAAGAACCTTAAAGAGAATGGAAAACGATCACACAATGATAAGAAAAATTAAAAAAAAATAATTGTGCCTAAATTACCAACAGAATTACGAAATCTAATATCTATTAGTTCCCCGGCAACGGCGCCAAAAACTTGATACGCTCAGAACGTATATATAAAATGGGAGCGTAAATTGCAGCAAGTGCACTGGTCATATCAAGTAATAAAGTGGTGAAAAGTAAGGTTGTCGATCCCTCGAGGAACCAATAGAGTACTAGATCTATGGCAATTCTTATCAATATCTAGGTGATTAAAAAGGGGTTTTGAAATGTCTAATCTAAAAATTTAACTTAAAGCAACAAGGAAAATTTTATGAAGAATCTATCAATTATGAACAAGGGAAATTAGAATTCACCCTAGATTTGTTAATCAAATTGCTACCATGTTATATCAACTTGTGGTTATAAGTTTATTCAAGTGAGTTTAGAAAATCCTTTTTAGGGATGTTGACCTTAAATTAATTAGTCGGCTTCCGCGTCTCCAATTAACCAAGGAATCAAAATTATGTTCATACACCTCCCGATGCTACAAACAACTAATGCCCTAAATCAATTAACCCTAATCCCTTAGTGATTAATTAACAAGAAACATTGCATTGTGCCCTCCATAGACTCTAATTAAACCAATTATCGCAACTCCCGTATTGACAATCAATCTAATTAAGAATTCCTAACAAATCCTCATCAACTCCCGTATCAAAAGGATTTCTAACAATTATAATGAAAGACCAATTATAATTGAAATCAAAGGAATTGCAATCATGAATAATCCTAATAATTCCTAATCATATAACATGGCTACAATTATCCTTTTAACATTCTAGGGTTTCATCCAATTTCCCACAAGGATGATTTAGAACATTATAGTATGAATTGCATAAAAACAATTGAAATAAATAGATGCAATGGAATTCATATTAAACAACAAGATTAAACTAATAAATGGCATAAAAGAAAATAAAGTAAATGGAACAATTGCTATAATCTTCAAGAGCTTCAATCTTCCAAAATGACTCCTTGAATTCTTCAATTGAAAGCAAACTTCAACAAAATGACATTCTTTCTTCAAACTAAACTTTGGAAAAATTTAAAGTACCTAAAGAAATTCTAATGAGGCTAGAACAAAGAAGAAGAAAAAGAATTCTAAACAAAAGAAAGGATGGATTCTCCAACAAAAAGGGATGCCTCCAAGGTTCACACAAGGGGTCTATTTATAGATCCAAAGAGGAGGGGGATGAGGTGGATCTGATGAGGATTTGAGTCAGCAAATTAATTAGGATACGATTTTGGAGAGATTCTCGCAATGGATATCCGGGGAGTAATGAAGGCCGGCTCAAGGCCGGCGGCCTTGAATGTAGGCCGGCTTAAAGGCCGGCGGCTTTTCTTCTTTTTGAGGCCGGTTTAAAGGCCGGCTCAAGGCCGGCTCAAGGCCGGCGGCTTTGAATGTAGGCCGGCCCAAGGACGGCGGCCTTCAGTGCAATCCTTCGCTCACTTCTTAAATTTTGTGAAAAACTCCTCCAATTAACTTGTAATTTACTTTTGGGTCCTCAAAACCTGTATTTTCACAATAAATACCATTAAGTATCATTTCTTTATATTTTCTTATAATATTAAAATAAATTTAATATAATTCCAAAAGAAAATATAAGTATAATGTGATCTTATCATGGAGTTCACTATTTGAAAAGGAATTGAAGCTCATAATTGATAGTGTTAAGGGAGCTAGAGCCATAAAATTTAAAGTTAGTAGCATAGAGCCTATTGCAATTGAAGCAAGAAAGATATTAGCATACTAGGACTTAGCAGAGCGGCATAAGAGGATTTTGGCAGAACTTATTGAAATTGATCTCAAAATAAAAGCAAACTTAGATGTTTTAAACGTTAATTCGTTAGTAGGATCGGTTGTGAGTCCTTGATTAGACATTAACTTTTTTTTTTCAAAAAAAATTATTATGTTTTCCTTTAGTTTCATATGGGATAAGTAGATTTATTTGATGAATAGTAGTTTCACCTTGCTTTAGATTCTTTTTTCTTGTCTTTGTGATTTTTTTATTATATAATCTTATATTGACAAATGATGTGTTACTCGTAGTGTGCTTAATAGTGGCTATACATACATAAAGAACATGATAAGGGATGTATATATATATATATTTTATAGAGAATATCGCGCATGAGGAATACTCCATATGTTAGCAATAATTGTTTTGCTAAAGGGGCATTACCTATATATATATATATATATATATTTTTTATAGAGAATATCGCGCATGAGGAATACTCCATATGTTGGCAATAATTGTTTTGCTAAAGGGGCATTACCCAGTACATAATAATTTACTTATGAGATCACAAGAGAATATATTAACTAGCAAAACCTCATATTTATTAAGGGTAGTATACCATGCATTTAGGAGGTAATATTCTCACCAATCATCATGACATAAACTGCGAAACATTTTGCACATGGGAGATCAATTTACTACTAGGTTGCTACAATTTAATATGTATAATGTGCATTAAAGAGTTAAGCATTTGTCCTTAAGGCAACAAATAAAAGCTTCAACACAAGAAGTTAGAAACAAACTCTCATGATTTAAGCTGCATTTTCATTGATTTCCTCCACATGTACATCCCACTTCTTATAGATGAAACTTTTTGATGTGTTGAAAATTGATAGGAGTAGTGATAGCATCTGTCTTTAGATTATGGAGCTTACAATAATTGCTATGATAAACCTCTTCACTAGTAAAAGGTCCTTCCTACTTAAGTGTAAACTTTAGTGCTAGGATACCTCAGCATACATGATCTATTGCTCGAAGTACACCGTCACTGATAGGATTTGATGTGCCTAAAAGGGAATTAATCACAATCAAAACAACCCAAAAATAAACCTCAAAAGACAAGATCAAATTTGGTTTACAAGAGAGACAATTTGCGTGAGCCCTAATTGATGGATGATGAATCAAATGACAAAATCAAGGAGATGAAATCCACAAAGATGATAATCCTCAATTGAATTAATTAACCAACTTAAATTCCAAGAGAATTCCAATCAACAATACACAAATTCAAACCATGATCCTCCTCACAACAAAGAAATTCTACACCACAAGTATAATGATAAATTGACAGTATTAACAAGTGCTAAAAACCAATCAATTATGCAATGATAGTTTGATTACAAATGCAATCAAAATATGACCAAGAAGACTTCAATCCAACCCTAGATATGACTCACTGGAGGTGAAAAGAAACACAACAATAAGAAATTGATATAACTCACAATTTCCCCTTGTTGCACTCGCTACAATTCCAATTATTAGGATTGAAATTGATAAGAGAAATTGAACTAGGAAGAACCCTAATTCCCTCATGTAAAGTTTATATTTAAATCTAAAAAAGGCCCCCTCAAACCCTATTTTAAGCAAGTATTTATACTTACTCCCTTTAGGGTTAGAAAATACATAAAATTACAACTATGCCACTTTTAGGGTAGCCGGTCCTAAATGAAAATTACAATCAAAATGAAAGTGTTCCAAAAGAAAATACAACATAAAATAGTCCATAGAATAATTACAAAGTACAAAATATTATAAATCTTCATGAGCTAATGCTTCATAATGGAAACCATCGCAGCGAGCCTTTGAATGCAAGCCTGATGATGTCCCATGGCCATCAACTAATGTAGGACATGTTAGCATCCCATGGAGAATTATTATTGTACCTGTAAGATTATTTCTCAAATACTTATTAGATAAAAAGAAATGAAGTAAAATATGTTCGATTTGGATCATCATCTAAATCTAGTTCCGAAAGCATATATGGTGCCGGAAAATTTCCCATCATCTCATTGGGCTTCTAAAAGATTTGCCCTCAAACCTAGAGGATCATTTTTGGAACTGAACCCTGATATCTCTGTTGGCCTACTCTCTCGGCTATCAAATGTATTGGAAGTAGTTATGATCTATTCCCAAAACTAATGTACCTTAGATGGAGTCATAGGTGACAGTACTATGCGAGACTCGCCCATATTGAACATGTAGGTGTTTTTAAACCCATCATGTAACACCTGCCAATCAAATAACCAAGGTCTACCCAACAGTAAATGGAATGCATGCATAGGAATTACATCACATAGGATCTCATTGTGATATTTCTGCCGAACACTCACAAGCACCTTCGCCCTTAACGTAACATACATACTGCATCGATTATCTAACCAATGCAAGTTATAAGGGCTAGGATGTGGGCTAGTAGACAAATATAATTTGTCTACCAGTGCAGCAGATATAACATTCGTACAACTACCACCATCAAGGATGAGTACACAAAGGTTACCTCTAATCCTGCAAGAGGTGTGAAATATGTTCTCTCTCTGAATGTCTCTAGCATCAAGAGATATGGTTAAAGCCCTACGTAACACATTAATAGGTAGATATTGTTCACTTGTACGCTCATGTGTTTCTATAGTTTGGTCATCATAATACTCCTACAGTGCTATTGGTAAATCTGTAGGCTCAGTCTATTCCTCGTTAACCTCAACATCTTCCCTAACGCCTTCCATAACAATCATCACCCTCTTATTTAGACATTGTGCTGCCATATGCCCAAATCTCATGCATTTAAAACATTTGATCTGGCGTGCTTTTCCACTAGTAGATCGAGGAATAGTCTGCCTCACATCTGGTGCTATTACCTCTTTACCCTTCCCAGTAGGTATATTTTCTCTAATAGTGTTTGGGGTAGTTTTGTCCACTACTCTCACTGTCTCACCTACCGCCTTTGTATCCCCTAATCGACTATCAGCTACTATGGGTCTGGTAATAGTATTGGGCCTACTGCTCGGAGCCCTGAACAAGTTGGACCTCCTTTACCTCTTAACTTTCAAGGCTAACTAAATAGCCTCATCAAGTGTACTATAGCGTTGCAGCTCAACAACACACACCATCTCATATTTTAGACCTGACACAAAGCGTGTTATGGTTTGTTCTAGAGGTTTGATTGACCTACATCTAATCATGAGGGTTTCAAATTCTTGCACATAATTATCTACTATCTTGCTTCCCTACCTCAAAGTCTGCAGTTGCATAAACAGTTCCTATTTGTAGTGCTTAGGAATAAATCTTTTTCCCAACACCCTTTTCCATATCCCTCTATGTCTGAATCTTAGCCTCCCTGATGAGAGCCATGATGGGAGCTAAGCCAGAAGATGGAATGTGGATCCTCTTGAAGTGCCACCAGAACCGATCATAAGAACTCGAGCGAAACGATTCAAGGAAGCACTTAACGGGTTGATAAAGGATGTCCATGAAGCCGGAAAGGATTGGAGCAATCATGAAGTTGGAAAGGATTGGAATAACCATGGGAATGCCCTTGCTCTTGTACAAGTCATAACGGATATGGGCTGAAGAGGGCGTGTCTTTACAAAGCACGGCCGTATAGGAGTCTGGAGGTTACATAGAATCATACACGGTCGTATACACAGTTCAAAGGCATGGCCGTGTATGGTGTCAAGAATATCCACAGAAACATACATGTCTAAAAGGCACAGCCGTGTATATGCTTTATGCCGGCTCCAATGCCGCCGGCCTTTACTCCTACGCCGCCGGCCTTCACTCCTATGCCGCCGGCCTTTAAGTCTATGTTTTGTTTTTTTTTTTTTCGCAACTTAATGATGTTATGTCATTCTGGGCCTTTATTGTTATGAATTGTAAACCCTAATATAAAGCTCCTAGGGTTTAGAACATAGAATATACAA
This sequence comes from Laguncularia racemosa, assembly GCA_037954665.1. Classification (NCBI taxonomy): domain Eukaryota; kingdom Viridiplantae; phylum Streptophyta; class Magnoliopsida; order Myrtales; family Combretaceae; genus Laguncularia; species Laguncularia racemosa. The sequence goes on from JBBMOL010000655.1 coordinate 52,382, forward strand.
TATACAAGTTTGAAAACACTTTTGAGAGAATTCCTCTCTTGGTTCTTTAAAGAACTACTCTAGAACTTATCGGATTTTCTTATGTGGCGTTCATCCCGACTTATCAATCGGTCTTTCATCCCGATTGTGGTGTCTACATAATATACCAAGGTTCTTGTCTCACTTATAGGCAACGGGTCGCGGTTTCCACTCGATTGTTTGGCATCTTAGGTAGCAATTCCGAACGTATTAGTATTGGGTTTCATCACACGTTGGCGTGGTTCATATCAGTTTGGTATCAGAGCCTAGGTTTGTTAAAACATCAGTTCATTTTGAGGAAGGTAACATCAAAACCCTAACTCCAATCGTTCATAACAATTGTTCGTACTCAATTTCATAATGTTAATTGTCTATTGAAAGTGTAGTACCTACTATCTACGTTTGTTACCAAAAAAAAAAAAAACGGAAAGAAAAAGAGGAAAATTTCGAGCCCTAGAGTTGTTTTGAATTCTACAGAAGGGAATTGGTGAAGTTTGGGTTAGTTTCGAGAGAATTGAGAAGAGGAATTGGTGAATTGATATCATTATTGCTTGTGAGAATACACGAGTGATTGTGCGATATCATCCTTAGAGCGAACACGTAAGGGAGTGTATCGTGAGGCTTAATCATATATATATTTGTGTTCATGCTAACCTTTTTTTTCTACAGGAACAATGTCGAGGCAACATTCTCCTGAAAGTGAGAGGGGAAGGTTTGATGCTAGGTTAGTGATTGAGGTGTTGAGGGGTGAGATGAAGAGGATGTTTCAGGAGGGGATGGAACAAAAACTAGAGCAATCTAAAAACGTCTTCCAAGGGCGTAAGAGGGAGAGTTGTTCTAGGAGAGTACAAAGGGGTGGAGATGGAATGTCTGATGATGAATTTGATGAACCTTCTGTCGGGAGTTATAGAGGTTATAGTGGTAGGAATAGAGGAACTAGGGATTGGGAAGATAGAGGAGACAAGAATAGAGAGGATAATCAATTGAGTAGTATAAAGATGAAGATTCCTCCTTTCCAAGGGAAGAATGATCCCGAGGCGTACTTAGAGTGGGAGAAGAAGGTAGAGATGGTGTTTGATTGTCACAACTATAGTGGGAGAAAGAAAGTGAAACTTGCTGCCATTGAATTTTTGGATTATGCCATAGTGTGGTGGGATCAACTGATGTTGAATAGAAGAAGGAATAGCGAACCACCTATTGAGTCGTGGGAAGAGATGAAGAGGGTGATGAAGAAGCGGTTTGTTCTTGCATATTACTATCGTGAATTACACAACAAATTGCAAACTCTTAGGCAGGGAAGCCGAAGTGTGGATGAGTATTTCAAGGAGATGGAAGTTACTATGATTAGGGCGAATATAGAGGAGGTTAGGGAGGCTACCATGGCTAGGTTTCTTGCTGGATTGAATAGAGAAATTCAAAATGTTGTGGAATTGCATCATTATGTAGAATTAGAAGATATGGTTCATATGGCTATAAAGGTTGAGAACCAACACAGGAGGAAAGGTAGTAGTACTGTACGGTTTCAGCAGAGTACTGGTTCATCCACCTGAAAGACTAACCAATGGAAGAAGGAAGAAAAGCCTTCACCCACCAAACCAAAAGGAGAGTAGAGGCAAGCGGGTGCTACTCCTGGTAACCAAGGTAAACCTGATTCTTCTACTCCTAGAAATCGTGACATTAGATGTTTTAAATGCCAAGGTAGAAGCCATATTGCTAGTCAATGTCCGAATAGGTGTGTTATGATTCTGCGTGATGATGGTGAGTATGAGACTGAGGGGGATAGTGAAGAGGATGATATGCCTCCATTAGAGGATGCTAGTGATGACGAGGAGCCTACAGTAGGGAAGTTAGTGGCAGTAGTGAAGCGAACTTTGAATGTGTAGGTGAAGGAAGAAGAGGAGGTGCAACGAGAGAATATCTTTCATACTAGATGTTATCTAGGTGATCATATTTGCAGTTTGATCATTGATGGAGGGAGTTGCACTAACGTGGTGAGTACTTTTATTGTCGAGAGGTTGGGACTCAAGACTACTAGACACCTTAGTCCATATAAATTGTACTGGCTGAATGATAGTGGTGAGACTAAGGTGAGTAAGCAAGCCTTGATTGCTTTTCGCATCGGTAGGTATGAGGATGAGGTGTTATGTGATGTAGTGCCGATGCAAGCATGTCATGTGTTGTTGGGGAGGCCATGGTAGTTTGATAGGAAGGTTGTTCATGATGGCTTTTCTAACAAGTATACGCTTGTTCACCAAGGGAAAAGCTTTAATCTTAAACCTTTAACACCTAAACAGTTGTATGAGGATCAGTTGCAGCTACAACAGTCTTTTGCAAAATATAAGGTGAGTGAAAAACAGAGGGAGAGTGAGAGAGCAAAAGACAGCGAGAAAGAAAAGGAACACAAAAGTCGATATCAAAAGGAAAAAGAGAGGAAGGCTGGAAAGAGTGTGAGAGACCAAGTTGAAGGGGGATCAACTTTGGTGGTAAGTGAAAAGGAGAGTGCAGCCTTGCAAAAGGAGAGTTGTGTGGCAAGAGCTCGTATAGTAAGGAGAGCGTTAGTGATGAAGCAACCTATGTTGTTACTAGTTTTTAAGGAAACTTGTTTGAATACTAATGAACTATTTAACTCTTTGCCTAGTGTGGTTGTGTCTATTGTGCAGGACTTTGAAGATGTCTTCCCTGAGGAGATTCTAAGGGGATTACCACCTATTCGTGGTATTGAGCACTAGATTGATCTTGTACCCGGAGCATCTATTCCAAACAAACCAGCTTATAGGAGCAATCCAAAGGAGACAAAGGAACTCTAAAGGCAGGTCAATGAATTAATGGAGAAGGGGTACGTGAGAGCAAGCATGAGTCCATGTGCAGTGCCTGTGATTTTGGTGCCTAAGAAGGATGCGTCATGGAGAATGTGTGTTGACTGCCGCGCTGATGTGCCTAAAACCACTTGGAAGCACAATCAAAAGACTTAAGAAAAACAATCTCAAGTCAAGGCAAAACCGGATCCACAAAGGGCAATTTCACGTGAACCCTAATGAAGATATAAGGAAATCCAAAAGTTCAAAGATATAATTGTAATACCACAATGATAATATCTTCTAACAACACTCTAATCTCATATAATCCACGAAGATAATCCACAAATGACAAAGAAAAACCTCAATTCCAAGAACTCCTTTCCAATAGTGAAGTACACATTTTCAAGGGAATTCTTCAATGAAGATTCAAATTCAATTGCAAAGTACTTCAAATAAACACAATAGTTCGTGAACAATAAGATGTATTTCTGACCAAGAACTATCTCAATTCAACCCTAGATATGACACACTAGAGAAGAAAAGAAATCACAACAAAATGAAATTGATGCAACTCACAATTTCAAGATGTTGCACTTGCCACAATTTCAACTCTTGGGATTGAAATTGATAAGAGTTTAGATGACAATTAGGAACCCTAATTCTCACGTGAAAAGAAGTGTTTGTTCTGCAAAAATAAGCCTCTCAAACCCTCTCTTAAGCAAGTATTTATACTTGCTACTCCTAGGGTTAAAAAGTGCTCAAAATTACAAGTTTGCCACTTTTAAGGTGGCTAGCCCTAAATGAAAATTACAAGGAAATAAAAGTGTCCCAAAACCAAAATACAACTAAAATTGTTCATAAAATGAAAAATACATAAAAGAAATGCTCTTCATGATGCCGGTCTTCTATAAGATCCATTGGCCCAGCTCATCGCCGGTTCAGATCGGTCCATGGATAACCCACAAGCTGAGTTTGAGTGATTTTGTCCATTGCCCTGTAAAGCATGATAAGTATTCCTGTTGGAATATAAAATACATGAATAAGATAAAAGAGGTTAGTAAACGAATAATTCCAGGGTCGATTTGCTCAAAATGGGTCCTCATCACCAAGATTTGAAATCCTTCAGTTCTTGCCCTAATTATAGGTCTTGTCGGATTTTTATTCCTATCACGCACCATCAACAACATCACAGTAAAGTATTGTCATCCCATTCCTCGCTTAGATGACATATTAGATGAGTTATATGGGTCTAGTGTCATTCCTCATGAGCCTTGGGTAGATATTTCCATGGATTTTGTGTTAAGATTACCCAGGTCTAGACATGGTCGAGATTCTATTTTTGTAGTTGTGGATAGATTTTCTAAGATGGCACATTTCATTCCTTGCCACAAAACAGATGATGCTTGCAATATTGCTAATTTGTTCTTTAGGGAAGTTGTGAGATTGCATGGTATGCCTAGAACAATCGTATTGGATAGAGATGCTAAGTTCTTGAGCTACTTCTGGAAGACCCTGTAGGCTAAGTTAGGAACTAAGTTATTGTTTTCTACTACTTGTCATCCATAGACTGATGGTCAAACTGAGGTAGTAAATCGAACTTTATCTACTTTGTTGAAGGCTGTCATTAAAAAGAACATTAAAAGTTGGGAGGATTGTTTGCCGCATGTTGAATTTTCCTATAATCGCATAATGCATTATGCTACTAAGTTTACTCCTTTTGAAATTGTGTATGGTTTTAATCCACTAACTCCTTTGGATTTATCACCTTTGCCTATTTCTGCGTATGTTAATCTAGATGGCAAGAAGAAAGTAGAATTTGTCAAACAGATCCATGAGAAGGCAAGGCTAAACATTGAGCGAAGAACGGAGCAGTATGTGAAACAAGCCAATAAGGGTCGTCGACAAGCTGTTTTTGAACCTGGAGACTGGGTTTAGGTTCACATGCACAAAGAGCAGTTTCCTGTGCAGCGTCGATCTAAACTACTTCCTAGAGGCGATGGACCATTTCAAATTCTTGAGCGCATCAATGATAATGTATACAAGATAGATTTACCAAGTGAATATCAAGTAAGTGCGACGTTTAATGTTACTAATCTAAGTCCTTTTTATGCAGGCGATGATTTGAGGACAAATCCTTTCAAGAGGAGGGGAATGATGAGAGCCATGATGGGAGCTGATGTGCCAAAAACAAAGATTAAGCACATACAAAAACCAATTTGAAAGACAAACAAATAATGTCAATCAAACTAGTCTTAATCTCATGAACAATGGCGTCAATATCTAATGAATGTAACCAATTCTTCAATTAGGATATAAACAATCTTAGATCCAAATATGATATAGCTCTAATACCAAAAAGATGATGTGCCTAAACCCCAGATTAAGCACATACAAAAACCAATTTGAAAGACAAAGAAACAATGTCAATCAAACTAGTCTCAATCACATGAACAATGGTGTCTAATCTCAATGTTTATAACCAATTCTTCCAATGAGGATGTGATAAATCTTAAGTATCCAAATTAGATTGCTCTGATACCAAAAAGATGATGTGCCTAATTCCACTAAGAAGCATAATCAAAAGACTTAAGAAAAAGAATCTCAAGTCAAGGCAAAAACCGGATCCACAAGGCTAAATCACGTGAACCCTAATAAAGATATGATGAAATCCAAATGTCCAATGATATAATTATAATACCACAATGATAATATCTTCTAAAAACACCCTAATCTCATATAATCCACGAAAATATTCCACAAATTAAAAGAAAAACCTCAATTCCAAGAACTCCTTTCCAATAGTGAAGAACACGTTTTCAAGGGAATTCTTCAATGAAGATTTGAATTCAATTGCAAGGGATCTTAATTAAACACAAGAATTCGACAACAATTAGAAGCAAATCTAACCAAGAACTATCTCAATTCAACCCTAGATATGATACACTAGAGAAGAAAAGAAATCACAACAAATTGAAATTGATACAACTCACAATTTCAAGGTGTTGCAATCGCCACAATTTCAACTCTTGGGATTGAAATTGATAAGAGCTTAGATGACAATTAGGAACCCTAATTCTCACATGTAGAAGATGTGTTTGATCTGCAAAAATAAGATCCCTCAAACCCTCTCTTAAGCAAGTATTTATACTTGCTACTCCTAGGGTTAAAAAGTGCTCAAAATTACAAGTTTGCCACTTTTAAGGTAGCTAACCCTAAATGAAAGTTACAAAGAAATAAAAGTGTCCCAAAACCAAAATACAACCAAAATAGTTCATAAAAGAGTAAATATATAAAAGAAGTGGTCCTTCATGATGCCGGTCTTCAAGAAGCTTTTGAATCAGGTTCCGTTGATAACCCTGATTCACTCAGTAGTAAGGGTGTTTTTGCATCCTGTAGGACTGACAAATGAACCTGCTGAAATGCATCAAAATTATAGTGCAAAGATGTAGAAAGTGGGTTAGACTTCTCAAGGTTAGGTTTCTCTAGCAAAACCCTCATAACTAGATTCTGGAGACCCTTAGCTCGGGCCTTGGTGATAGGTCCTGGAAAAGTCTGATTCCTATTAGGAGCCAAGCTAGAAGATGGAATGTGGATCGTCTTGAAGTGCCACCTGGACCGATCACATGAACTCGAGCAAAACGATTCAAGGAAGAACTTAACGGGTTGATAAAGGATGTCCATGAAGCCAGAAAGGATTGGAGCAATCATAAAGTTGGAAAGGATTGGAACAACCATGGGAATGCCCTTGCTCTTGTACAAGTCATAACGGATATGGGTTGAAGAGGGCGTTTCTTTACAAGGCACAGCCGTGTAGGAGTCTGGAGGTTAAATAGAATCATACACGGTCGTATACACAGTTCAAAGGCACGACCGTATATGGTTTCAAGAATATCCATAGAAACATACACGTCTAGAAGGCACGGCCGTATATATGCTTTACGTCGGCTCCAACGCTGCTGGCCTTTACTCCAACGCCGCCGGCCTTCACTCCTACGCCGCCGGCCTTTAAGTCTCTGTTTTTTTTTTTTCACAACTTAATGATGTTATGTCGTTTCGGGCCTTTATTGTTACGAATTCTAAACCCTAATATAAAGCTCCTAGGGTTTAGAACATAGAATATACAATATACAAGTTTGAAAACACTTTTGAGAGAATTCCTCTCTTGGTTCTTTAAAGAACTACTGATAAGAGTAAATTAACCCTGGTAAATCATGGGCATTAATGATGAATTTGTATAATCTTTTGAATAAAATCAATGCAGATTCGGTATTTAACAGATAAATATATGTTTCACGGTATAATACCAAAGAGAAGGAGAAAGATCACAAAAGGAGCATAATTGAAGCTTAAAAGATCAAGTTAAAGTTACTCATGGACAACACGTGGAAGGCCACGGCTGTGTCATGAACCGTGGGCGCACCTGAAGATGAAAGCATCACTTGGAAAGGAAGCACGGCCTGTGATATGGGTGTGTTTGAAGCCGTGGCATACGCTGTGAAGACGTGGAAAGCTCCAGAACTTGGCACGGGTTATAGTTTACCAGTGCTGCTAGCCGTGTTCTTAGTCGTGCTCCTAGCCGTGCCAAACACTAAGCAAGATTGAGGAGTTACATATTTGTGACCAGAGGGAGACACGGTTTGAAATTTGGCCGTGCTGTTGGGCGTACCAGGCGACTGTTATTCACTTGACGAGATTCACTTGGAAAAGGAAAGATAGAATCATATCTTTCCAGTTGAAGATGCTCGGCCATGCCTCAAGAAGTATAAATAGAACAACCCTAATGAGAAAAGGGGGAGGCGGCACGGAGAAAACCCTAGAGAAGAGAAGCTGCTGCCAGGAGCTGTTGCCAGAATAGTTTTGGATTGGAAGCCAAGATATTTCATGTTCGAATTTTCTTTATGGACTCAATTATTTTATGTTTTGCTCTTCTTATTAGATTCATGAGTGGCTAATTGTTTCATACCCGTTCCCTTGAGAAACCCCTGAGTATCATGTGACAGAATTGTTGATGTTCAATAATTTAATTCTATTCTTTGAGTTTGTTCATGTTGCAATTATAGTTTATTCATCTTGATATGTGCGCAATATTAGGATGTAATTATATCTCTGTTATTAAGATTGAGAAATCGGTAATAGAGTAGATCTTGCATGAATAAAAAGACCCTTTGTAATCCTAGAGATAGGTTATAGGAGGTCTTCTGTATTGAACGAGGTCATTGCGGTCTGGTTCAATTGAGAGTCCTAGGATTCTAACGCAATCTTGATTATGTTAATTGAAGAGAGATCTTAATTGGCTTAATTAGGATTAGGGATTATTGATCTTGAGAAAGACTCTAATCTAGTGTAAGAAACTCCGCAGATCAAAGTTTGGATATTAGTCATTGGATAGTGTGGAATTGAGTAAACGCTACATGAGAATTAGGGGGATCTTGGCAGGGTATGTTTAGATCATTGAATTAATTAAGGGAGTGTTTGATTACATTTACTTTGTTCATTTTATTTGTTTCTTTCAGGTTTAGGCAATAATTAGGATAGTTGAGATCATCAATAGTGAGAAGTTAGATAGTAGGAGAATCATTAGTATTAGTACTTATAAGTCTTCGTGGGATAGATACCTATACTCCTATGCTATACTGCTAGTCGATAGGTACACTTGCCTAAGAACTGATCGTAAGCTAGGATTGAGTAGAGGTTTAAACTTGTTTAGAACGGTCAGATCGTCCCATCAAGTTTTTGGCACCGTTGCCGGGGACTTGTAATATTAGGAAAACTTGACACCTACTACTTTAACTATAAATATATATATATATATTTATTTATTTTTATTTTTATTTTTTTTTTAGTTATTTACTTTAATTTCGTTCGTGCTTTCATTCAAATTTGTTGAGGAAATTAAGTTCATAGTTTGTCTGTCGCGGTTTATGACAAGGAGCTCTTATCTAAGCTTCTTGACTTTGATCCTGAAATTGACCAAACCTTTAGAAGGCGATTAAGAGAAACTGGGCCAATGGCGGATGAACGAAGAACAATGGTTGAATACGCTCGTCCTACTCTAAGCAGCACTGGGTCGTGTATTGTGCAACAGCAATAGAGGCCAACAACTTCGAAATCAAGGCCTCTACAATGCATATGATTCACAACCAATGCCAGTTTGACGGTTTGTCTGACGAGGATCCTCATGCGCACATTCAGATGTTCTTGGATATTTGTGCAACTGTCAAGCAAAACGGAGTCTCTAAGGAAGCACTGAAATTGCGACTTTTCCCTTTTACTCTCCGGGGAAAGCAAGGCAGTGGTTTAGTTCATTAAACCGGGATTCCATAACCACTTGGACCCAGATGGCGGAGACTTTCCTGGACTATTATTTCCCACCATCAAAAACTGCCAAGTTGAGAAATGATATCACATCATTCACCCAACTAGATCACGAGCCCCTACATGAAGCATGGATTAGATTTAAGGATCTTCTTAGGAGGTGTCCACATCACCAAATGCCTAATTGGCTGCAAGTTTCCACCTTTTATAACGGACTTGACTATGCAACTCGGCAGACAATTGATGCTGCGGCTGGAGGCACTTTAAATGTGAAAACACCGGAGGAGTTGTTGAGTTTGTTTGAGAACATGGCCAAAAATAATCACCAATGGAGCCATGGTAGACAAAAGCACAGGGTAGTGGGCATTTATGAAGTCGATTTGATGACAGCAATTGCAGCAAAGGTAGATGCACTCGCTTCAAAAGTTGAAGGGATGGCTCTATCTCAACCATACCAATATTGCTTAATTGAACCTCATTCCAACAATGTGGTATCTGAAGTGACAGAATGTGTTGAGTATGTAGGGAATCCCACAATACCATAGAACAATCCTTATAGCAACACATATAATCCAAGGTGGCGTAATCATCCCAACTTCTCCTAGAGTAATCAGCAATCTCAAAGGGGTAATGCACCTGCTCCAGGATTCCAAAGACCAGCTCCACCTCCCTTCCAAGAAAAGAAATCCAGCCTTGAGGATATGATTGCGAAGTTCATTCAAGCGTCAAAGCAACGCCATCAATCCACTGAGGCCGCTCTAAGGAATCATGAAGCTTCAATCCACAACTTGGAGAACCAGATGGGGCAGATTTCTAAAGCGCTTGCTGAGCGACCGCAAGGGTCTCTTCCTGGAAATACAGAGACCAACCTAAAGGAACACGTGAAGGCAGTAACTCTTAGGAGTGGAAAGGAAGTGAAATCAGACAAGTGTGGGGAAACCTCTGTTAGTAGGAAGGGAAGGAGACTGTTGATAAAGGCGAAACTACTGAGAAAGCAGAAAAGGGCAGAGTTATAGAGGAAAGAAAAAAAGACTTGGAAACTGAGAAGACACCTATCGTCCAGCCCTATAAACCCCCATTGCCATATCCTGCGAGGATGCGGAACGACAAGGATCGGGAACATTTCGGTAAGTTTTTTTATGTGTTCAAACAGTTACATATCAACTTACCACTTGTGGAAGCCCTTTCTCAGATGCCCCGGTATGCCAAGTTCTTGAAAGATTTACTATCTAATAAGAGAAAGATGGAAGAGATCTCCACTGCAACAGTTGGTGCGAGTTGTTCTGCAATTTTACTAAACAAGCTTCCAAAGAAATTGAAAGACCCAGGAAGTTTCACCATACCATGTTCCATTGGTAATTTACCCGTAGAAAAAGCATTAGCAGATCTAGGGGCTAGCATAAACTTGATGCCATATTCCCTCTTTCAAAAGCTGGGATTAGGTGAGCCAAAGCCTACACGGATGAGCCTTCAATTGGCAGATCGATCAGTGAAGTTTCCTAGAGGGGTTATTGAAGATGTGTTAGTAAAAGAGAAACTTTTATCTTCCGGTGATTTTGTGATCTTGGACATGGATGTCGACACTGACGTTCCTTTGATCTTGGGGACGCCCCTTTTTAGCCACAGCCCAAGCAAACATTGATGTGGCTGAGGGCCGATTAGTGCTGCGCATTGGGGGAGACAAGTTAGTGATACAAACCCCAGCTGTGATGAAGAAATCGGTAGATTCTGATGATACTTGTTATGCAATTGCTGTAGCTGATACCGTTGTGGACGATATCTTATGCAAGGATCCATTAGAGTTGAGTTTGAGAGTATGCAATATTGAAGAGACAGAAGATGGTGTAATACAAGAAATGTTGACTCATCTTGATGGCAAAGATGAACTTGGAATAACAACAAAGAGGGAGAATATTGATGTAAGAGATTTTTTCCAAATTGAAGCCCTCTATGAAGATCCTGGTTAAGTTCATCATTTATTCTTTTGGTCGAGCCAACGACGTTAAACAAAAGCGCTGGCTGGGAGGCAACCGATGCATCTATTAGGTTAGTTTTTCTTTTCTTTTTATTGTCATCATCATTGCATTTGTTAGTAGTAGTTTGACAAGTAAGATTTTAACAAATAGGGTACGATATGGTCTAATTCACACCAAAAGGTACGGCATTTGTGAAAAGTGTTTCAGTCCCAGGGATGATACGGTTACAGGCACGTCCGTGCCACAAGCCGTGCCACGAGGTAAGATTTTTTTCTCTTGTATAGAGCAGTGGATAGTACGGTTACAAGCACGGCCAAGTCACAAGCCGTGCCATAAGCCGTGCCAGAAGGTAAGACCTTTTCATGTTCTTTTAATTAGATCAGTGGATGGCACGGCTAGTAACACGGGAAGATTTTAAGCCGTGTCGTCAATAGCCTTTTAGGGTTCGCATGTTTCCAGACATAAAACCCCTTTCCCTTCATTTCTCTCTTCATTCCCACATCACCTCTCTCTGCGTCTTCGTTTCATTCTCCTTCCCTCTCTGTTGAAGAACGTCATTCCTCACTCTGTCGAGATTTCTCAAGCGTGGTATAGTCAAAATGCCTAGGACTAAGACCGTGGCATGCAAAAACGCTCAACCCCGTTCAACTGGTGGTTCCTCTAGGTCCACCCGACGCTACCCTCCTAACTTGCGGAGCGAGGACGAAGGTAAGTATGATATGGTGCGCGAAAAGAAGACATTTATGCTAATGTAGTAGTTATTGGAAGTGCTAGCTAAGTATGGGTTAGTGGAACGATTTGATTATTTCTTGAACGATCCCGCTTGGAAGGCACTTTTGAGCATTGAGGAGGACATGTACTCTTCGCTAAGTAATGATTTTGTAGCTACACTCAAACTTAGTTTTGGCCGGCATACCCAACTTATAATGTGGTCTCCTTCTACTGCCAAGGGGTTACCACCGTGTTGAAATAGAAACTTTATCAAGTGTTTGGGTATTTATGACGAGGAGTTTATCGACTTCGATGAATTCGCGCAGCTTCCTAATGCCTTTCCTAGGGCTTACTGCAGCATGGAGTGTGGAATAGTATGGGAACCGGTAGATATGACCTTCCAAATCAAAGGGGAGCCATTTAAGGGATCCTGCCGTGCGTATACCCATTACATTCTGGCCCGCTCAACAACTGGTAGAGGTGATTCTCAAGGGGTTGTGAATGCTTCAGACCTGTACCAGCTGTGGAGTATGATACAGGTGCTCGGGTTAATTCTGATTAGCAGCTGTTTGGTGTTTGAAAAAACAATGCGATCTGGGGAACCATAAGGTTTTTGTCGGCTCTTGGATTACTCGTATTCTGAAAAATTATGGTGTTTTTTCCAACCCGGGTTCCTAGGGATAGTTGTGGCAGGAGCACCTCTCTCCCCGGAAGTGTTTGCAGAGGTGGGGGTTTTTCACATACCAGATGTGTCTGCCGACCAACAAGAGCCAGAGATAGAACCCGAGCAGGGTGAGGACAAGAGCAAGCTCGAGAGCAGGCCGGACCAAATCAGGAGCTTGCAGATTCGGTAAAGAGATTGACTGCAGATTTGGAGAAATCAAAAGAGAACAAGCCAGGCAGTCGAAACGGGTGAAGGGCTTAAAGAGTTATTTAGTCACTTGTTTTATCCCGTATTGGTGAGAAATTGGGGGAGATCTTCCCCCATGTGGTGGCTCTAGCGATGAGGACGTCGCATCACAAGCTACTCGGGTGCTTTCTGGAGGAGATCGTCACTCGAGTGGTGCATATGATACCGGTTTTCATGTTAGAGAATCCTCGGGTGCAGCTTTCATGGCCTGATATGGAAGTCCCGTAGTTGCGATGCTGAAGCGAGCAATCACAAATACGGAGGTGAATTGGATCTGCTTCTCCTCGCCGATCGGAAATATACCATTGCCTTCAGATATACTTTAGCAGCTGACCTCGCGAGTGGATCGTGGAAGTTGAATCCGGGGGATTGGACCATTGTATAGAATAGCCGTCTTACTTTGTTTTTACTGTCCGATTTGTATGATTCTGGAAAACTGACCAACCACTAATGTTTTTAAATAGAAAATCTGATGATAGTTAGCTTTATGTTCAGTCGATTATGAGTTTCTTTCGTTTTGTTTTGTTTTCTTTGTTGTTTGTTGTTATTGTTATGAGATACAGCTTTCAAAGTACACCGACCCTTACGTTTAGCAGAGGTTCTCATGACTCTACTTGTTCGTCGCTTGACTTTCTGTTAACGATCTGCGTTGTAAAAGAATTCAGGGGAAATTTTTCGTTTTCCTTTTGTTTTATTTTTGCTTTTATTCTTTTTCTTCCCTTTTGCATTTCATGAGGACATTGGGGACAATGTCTATTATAAGTGTGGGGAAGGGGGTTAGGAAAACGAAAATTGTACGAAACTAGGATACAAGGGTTATGCAATCAAAAATGTAATTTCCTCTTAATTTAAGGTATAATCGATGATGACTTTTGACAATCAAGAACTGCTGAGATTTGTTTATACCTCTATAGAATATCTTTAACAATTTTTATTCTCTTTTTTGTATTAGGGGATTTTTTCAAAAATTACAAATAAACCCCCCGGGAATAAATTTTCTTGTTTTTTAAACCCCTTTCTTTCGGGAAGTGAATTGGTTTAAAAGGTCACTAGTGATTTTGTAGCCCTTTTTTCCCCTTAGGTAAGCTATATAACTTGGGTGAAGGCAAAAGATATTTTTAAAATTGGGTTTCAAAAAAAAAATAAATAAATAAATAGTTCAAAGGGCCTCATGCCCCCGAGAAATTAAAACCTGGGGGAAAGCCTTTTTTTGGGGGTAAATCTATTGACTCGGGGACGAATTTGGGATCAATGGCGAAAGCTGCTAAAAGGGGGCATGAAAAAATTGAGAAAAATAAAATTTAAAAAAAGCTTTTAAAAAAGAAGTTGATTGTTGAAATTTAGAGGTTTCCCAAAGGGGGTTTTTTAAAAAAACCCCAGTACCTAAGCGCCTGGTTGGGGCCCTTAAATGCCAAAAGGGAAAACCCTCTTAATTAATTAAGAAATTTGGGAGTTAACTAGACTCGAACAATTAAACCAGGACCCCTTTTACGCTGAGGGAAAAACCTTTTAACTCGGTGATAACTGGGGTTTATCTTTTAAATTTTTTTTAAAGGGTCTTAATTAAAAAGGTTCAAGGGAAACTTTAAGATAAAAATTAAAAAAGGGTTTAAAAAAAAAAAAAGCAGGGGACAATGGATACAACTCCCCTTTGCCCCTTTTTTGCAACAAAGGGGTTAAAAAGGGAAAAGGTTACTTTTTTTTTAGGGGGATCGATCTTGTACAATTTGCCCCCTTGGGGAATTTTTTTTTAAATGTAAGGGAAAATTTTTTATTCATTTGGGGTTTAGTTTGGGGGGAATTTTTTTTGTTTTTGGGGATTTTGTATACAAAAAATGGAAAATTAGAAAAAAATTTAAAAAGTTTTAAGGGGGCTAAAACGAAAAACTGAAATATCTTTTTAATTGGGGGGGAAAAAGAAATTTGGTCCTTTTTTTTTTTTTTTTAACCCTTGTTTGCTTGGGGGGAAAAAAATTAAGTGGGGGAAATTTTAAAAAAATTTAAACCCGGGTAAAAAAGGGAATTAATGATAATTTTTTTATAATTTTTGAAAAAAATCAAGGGGTTTTTGGGGATTTAACAAAAAAAAATTTTTTTTGGGGGGATAAAACCAAAAGGGGGGAAAAAACCCCAAAAGGGAAAATTTTAAATTTTAAAAAATCAAGTTTTTACCCCACGGCCCCAAAACCGGGGAAAGGGGGCCCCGGCTGTGCAAAAACCCTGGGGCCCAAAAAATGAAAGCTCATTTAAAAAAGGAAAACACGGCTTGTGATATGGGGGTTTTTTAAGCCGGGCATCCCTTTTTAAGACGTGGAAAGCCCCAAAAACCCTTGGGCAGGGTTAAGTCCCCCCTGCTGCTCCCGTTCCCCTAGCGTGCCCAAGCCGTGCCAAAAATGAGCAAGATTGGGGGGTTTTTCCCCAAATTTTTTCCCCCCAAAGGGGGGAAAACCAGGGGTTTTAAATTTGGCCCCGTGCGTTGGGGTGCCAGGCGACTGTTATTCACTTTCGGGTTATTGGGAAAAAAGGAAAGATAGAACGTTTTTTCCCCGTTGAAAAAGCTCGGCCATGCCTCAAAATTATAAATAGAAAAACCCCCAAAAAGAGAAAAGGGGGGGGCCCGGGGGGGAACGAAAAACCCCCAGGAAAAAAAAACCCCGGCGGGAGCTTTTGCCAGAATTTTTTTGGTTTGGAACCAAAATTTTTTTGGGTTCAATTTTTCCTTTAGGGACCAATTTTTTTATTTTTTTTTCTTTTTTGATTATGGGTGGCAAATTTTTTAAAAACCCTTCCCCCCTTTAAAACCCCCCGGGTATCTTTAAAATTTTTTTAATTTTTAAAAATTTTAAAATTTTATTTTTTTTAGTTTATTCTGTTTTAATTAATTTTTTTCACTTAAATTTTTGGGGGGGGAAAATTTTTGGAGGGAATTATTCTCGTTTTTAAAATTGAAAAAGGGTAAAAAGGAAACTTGCATAAAAAAAGCCCCCTTTGAATCCTGGGAAAAAGGGTTTAAAAGGGGGGGCCTTCTGTTTTTAACGGGTCATTGGGTTTGGTTTAATTAGACCCCCGGGATTCTAACGCAATTTATTTTTTTTAATTTTAAGAGAGATTTTTTAAATTTTGGGTTAAAAATTTGGATTGGGGTTAAATTGAAAAGAGAAAGACCAAAATTAATTGAAAGAAAACCCGGATAAAAATTTGGATATTAATCATTGGAAGTGGGGAAATTTGGGAAAAAGCTACTGAGAATTAGGGGGGGTCTTGGGGGGAAATTTTTTAATTTTAAAAATTTAAATTAAGGGAGTGTTTGATTAATTTACTTTTTTTCATTTTATTTTTTTTTTTCGGTTTTTGGGGGAAAATTTTGGAATTTAGATCCCCCAAAAATGAGAAGTTAAAAGTGGGGGGAAAACGTTATACTAGTACTTATAAGTTTTTTGGGGGGGTCGATACCTATACCCTAGTAAAACTTACGATAGGAAAATTTTTCCCCTGAGAATTGATCGTAAGCTAAGTTTTAGGGGGTTTAAACTTTTTTAGAAGGGGCAATCGCCCACAACTACTCTAGAACTTATGTATTTTTTTCCCCTACGTTACCCCCCATTTTATCAATGGGGTTTTTTATCCCAAATTGTGGGGCTCATAAAAAATTCCCAAAATTTTTGTTTACTTAGGGGAATGGGTCGCGGTTTCCACCCGATTTTTTGGCATTTTGGGGGAGAAATTTCCAACGTTTTGGGGTTTTGGGTTTCGTCACACTTTGGGCGGGTTTCGTATCACCCCTATGTTTTACCCCCTACTGAAAATCAAATTTTTCCCACCAAATGAAATTGTTTTCCTTTTAAACTCGTTTGCACCCAAATCAGACTCTAATATTATCATCAATCTCATAACATTCAAAGAACCCTCAACCTTATCCCCCCTAGGACAAATAATCATCAACTGATCCCTTTCCGCATAAGAAGGGATCGGCAGCTTCACATATTTCATTCCCCGAGGGGGCCTGGAATCCCATTCTGATATTTGGGGTTAGCCCCAAAGTTGTCTTCCCTTTCTTCCTTATAAGGGTGATGATCCCCATCCATCATTCAAATTTAGATTTTCATCTCCCACTACTTTTTCCCCTCTGAGGGTTTTTGTGGACACCCAGGGGGTGCCTGAAGGTTCACCACTGGTGGTTGTGGTAATGTCATCCTATCAATCCTATTACCATAGTAGCAACTATGATATTTAAAAATCTTGGAGCTATCATTCCAAAGTCCTTTCAAAAAGCAATATTATGATCCTAACCTCCACCAACTTGGCTATTGGGTTTATTACCAATTTTTCCCCCCTTCACACTTTCGTTTGGAAATTTTTTTGATTCCCAAAAAGTAATCCTAAAAAATTTCAGCACAACCTTCCCCAAAAACACTAACCCGCACGTTTAACAACCAAAAATTTAAAGCAATGGCTCACGTTCCAAAAAGAAATTTTAGGCATAAGGAAATAATTTTTGTACTCCAAGTAAAGTCCAATAAAAAGAAGTACACACAAAACTACTTTTAAAAATAGTTAAAATTAAATTCAACTACAAGTGCTTAAGTAATAGCAATTACTTTATACTTTAATGATTTGTTTGAATTTCAAATGATTTCCTATTTTTCCACTCAAATTCAAATTTGGAAATTGTAACTTATTCTCCTCAATTTCGAATTCACAAAGGTCATGCTTTTCTTTTCACCATAAAATATTGTATTTCCAATTCCACAATCAAACACTAGGACATAAAATTATTACTCCCCTTCCTTTTATGGAAAATTCAATAACAGAGAAGCTACAATATGATATCCACTTTGCCACACACAACACTACAACACATGACAATAATTTCAAAAAACAACACTTTTCTGAGCTTCAAATTTCACTTCCCTTAAATGATGATAATGATGATTTCCCTTAAACCAATCATGGTCAACTTAAGGAGACAAAGAATATGGTAAGTACTCCCACATCCAAAACAATTAACAACAAGGAAATCACTTCAACACATAATTGAAATAATTCAATTCTTCAATACACAATTTTGGATCAAAGTGATAAGAACCCTATATTTCCGAATTCCAAATTGCAAATCCCTCCTCTTAAACCTCAAGCTTTGATACCAAAAGATGATGTACCTAAAAGGGGACTAAGCACAATCAAAACAACCTAAATATAAACGTCAAAAGACAAGATCAAATTCAGTTCACAAGAGAGACAATTTGCATGAACCCTAATTGATGGATGATGAATCAAATGATAAAATCTAGGAGATCAAATCCACAAAGATAATAATCCTTAATTGAATTAATTAACCAACTTAAATTCCAAGAGAATTCCAATCAACAATACACAAATTCAAACCGTGATCCTCTTCACAACAAAGAAATTCCACGCCACAAGTATAATGACAAATTGATGGTATTAACAAGTGCTAAAAACCAATCAATTATGCAATGATAGTTTCATTACAAATAGAATCAAAATTTGACCAAGAAGACTTTAATCCAACCCTAGATATGACTCACTAGAGATGAAAAGAAACACAACAATAAGAAATTGATATAACTCACAATTTCCCCTTGTTGCACTTGTCACAATTCCAATTCTTGGGATTGAAATTGATAAGAGAAATGGAACTAGGAAGAGCCTTAATTCTCTCACGTAAAGTGTATGTTTAAATCTGAAAAATGGCCTCCTCAAACCCTACTTTAAGCAAGTATTTATACTTACTCCTTTTAGGGTTAGAAAATACACAAAATTACAACTATGCCACTTTTAGGGTCGCCGGTCCTAAATGAAAATTACAATCAAAATGAAAGTGTTCCAAAAGAAAATACAACATAAAATAGTCCATAGAACAATTACAAAGTACAAAATATTATAAATCTTCATGAGCCAATGCTTCAAAATGGAAACAATCGCAATGAGCCTTTGAATGCAAATCTGATGATGTCCCATGGCCATAAACTAATGTTGGACATGTTGGCATCCCATGGAGAATTATTATTATACCTCTAAGATTATTTCTCAAATACTTATTAGATAAAAAGAAATGAAGTAAAAATATGAGCGATTTTGATCATCATCTAAATCTCATTCTGAAAGCATTTATGATGCTAGAAAATTTCCCATCAGGAATCAAAATCCTACAAGACCTATTATTAGGGCACACTTATCATACTTTACAGGGTAGTGGAAAAACTCACTAAAACTTAACTTGTGGGTTATCCGTGGACCGAACTAAACTGAAGATGAGTTAGACCGACGAGTTGATTTAAAGACCGGGTATGTTGAGGGCCATTTTTATTTGTTTGTTATTTACTTGGAACCATTTATGTTTTAAGTTTTTGGGACTCCTTTATTTGGTTGTAATAGGTGCTTTGAGAACTGGCCACCCTAAAGTGGCATAGTTATAATTTTGTGGACATTTTAACCCTAAAGGGAGTAATTATAAATACTTGCTTAAGTAGGGTTTTGAGAGCTTTTGAAATTTTTAGAATATACACTTCACATGTAAGGGTTAGCATTCATCATAAATCCAATTACTCTTATCAATTTCAATCAAAAAATTGAAATTGTGGTGACTGGCATCAAAGAGAATTGTGAGTAATATCAATTCCCTTTGTTGTATTTTTCCTTTTCATCACTAGTGAGTCATATCTAAGGTTGATTAAGATTGTTCTTGATCTGATTGATTGCATTTGTAACCTCTTTGTAATGATAAAGATTGATTGCTTTTAGCATTTGTTTTAACCATCAATTTTGCTATAGTTTAAACTGTGGAATGGCCTTGATTGTGAGGAGGATCACAACCTTGTTTTGATTGTTGATGATTGGAAATTCTCTTAGAGTTTATAGTTGATTTAATGATTCAATTGAGGATTTCATCATTGTGATTTTATTTCCTTAAAGTTTAGCATTTCGGATTAACTTACACAATTTGGGTTACACAATATTTGTTACCCTTTTGAACGGATTTGATCTCATCCTTTAAGGATTGTAATTTGGTTCATTTGCATGTGCTTAAACTCCCTTTTAGGCACATCATCTTTTGGTATCAAAGAAATCAAATTTGGAAATCTATATTGATTATGTCCTAGTTGAAGAATTAGTTACAAGTATTAAGGATTTGCGCCATTTGAATAACTAGTTTGATTGAAATTATTTGATTGTCTTTCAAATTGGATTTGCATGTGCCTAATATTGGTTTTGAGCACATTAGTCACCTTATTGAAATGATCTTCTTCTTACCAAATGATTATAAGCTATGTCTAGTTTCTGCTAGTAATGAATTAGATTATGCTTAGCAGTGTCTTGCCTCTCTTCTAAGCCCTTTAAGTCTAGCATATGTAAGGTATCTAGTTTATGCTCGGCATTGATTGCTAAATGTGTAGAGGGTATCAAGACTTCCATAGGGACTATTAGGGAAAGGTGTCGCTTAGGTTTGTTTCCATTTGGACATCCTATATGCCCAAAGTGTCATGCCATTCTTTATGGTTCTCATGAACCATATGACTTAGCACCTTTAACTAATAGGAATCCGACTCCTCCAAGACCTATCACCAGGGCCCGAGCTAAGGGTCTCCATAATCTAGCTTTGAGGGTTTTGCTAGAGAAACCTAATCTTCAGAAAACTAACCTACTTCCTATATCTTCGCATTATAATTTTGATGCATTTCAGTAGGTTCACTTATCAATCTTACAGGATGCAACAACACCTATACTATTAAGCGAATCAGGGTTTTCAATGGAACCTAATTCAAACGTTTCTTAAAGACCGGCATTATGAAGGATCATTTCTTCTATATATTTCTCCTTTTATGGAATATTTATATGTTGTAATTTTTTTTTTGGGGACACTTTCATTTCATTGTAATCTTCATTTAGGACTAGCCACCTTAAAAGTGGCAAACTTGTAATTTTAACCATTTTCTAACCCTAGGGGTAGCATGTATAAATACTTGCTTATAGTAAGGTTTGATGAGGCCATATTTGCATATTAAACAATAGCACTTCACGTGTGGGAATTAGGGTTCATCCTAGTTCTAATCCTCTTATCAATTTCAACCTAAGAATTGGAATTGTGGCGAGTGCAACAAGGGGAAATTGTGAGTCATATCGATTTCTTTCTTTGTTGTTTTTCATTTCTTCTCTAGTGAGTCATATCTAGGGTGGATTTGAAGTTTCTTGGACTTATTTGTGAATGTAATTCGTGAACAATTGTCATGTTAAGATTGATTGTTCTTTTAGTACTTGAATACACTATCATTTTAGTGTTAGCATGAATTGGAACTGGAGGAAGAGTGGAAATCACGGTTTTGATGCCATCCATTTTGGTTTGATTCACGTGGAATTCAATTATTTTTGTTATCATATGGTGAAGATTACAAATAGGGATTGCAATTACATCATTTGATCTTTGGTTTTCCATAAATCTCCAAAGGTGTTCACGTGAATTGTCATCTAAGTGGGCCGGTTTATATGTGATTTGTGAATTGTTTTTCTTGAATCATTTCATTGTGCTTGAACTTGATTTTGAGCACATCATCTTGTGGTACTAGAGCACAAGTTGGGAGAAGGGATTAAGTGTTGGTTGATTTCGTGATTATCACTTTCAATTAGGGTTCTTCATTTTTGAACCGAAATTGTGTGTAGTGATTTTGAGTTGCGAAAATTGTCTTGATTGAAATTCTAATTTACTGCTTGTTGAAGTTGGATTGGAGGGATTGTTGTAGCTTCTTGTGGTTGATCATTTTCATGGAAGGGAAGGAGAGTAGAAGTGTTGTTAATTCAAAAATTGTTTGAACTTGAAAAAATTGCCTATTCTTGTCGTGATTAGCTTGTTGCTTGAAGGAGCTTGTGTAGTTTGTTATTGTGAATCCATTGTGCAAATTCGAAATTGGGGAAGTATTTTACAGATTTTCATTGTGTTGAATAGTAAGGAATCTATTTGAATTCAAACACATCAATTAAGTTATGGGAGTTAATGAGTGTTATTTGAATTTGAAATTCATTTCTTACCAATTGAGGAAGGATTGCAATTAGTGAAGAGGTTGAAATTGAAATTTGAATTGCTACCTATTTGTTAAAGTTGCAGATTAAATTTGTGGAAAGTGGAGCATATCTTGTTATCCTTGCCGCGGAAGTGGAAGTGTATTTGTTGTTGTTGCCGTAGAAGTGGAGTGTAATATTTGTGTTGTTGCCGTGGGAGTTGCTTGTGAAGGAGTGACTTGTGGAACTTAGAAAAATTTGTTGCACCATGATTTTGAAAGAAGTGGGAAATATTGTTGTCGTGTTGATTGAATTTGAATTCAATAATGTCTAGTGAAATGCTTCAATATGCTAATGTATTGCGTCGAACATTAAGTACATTTGCTAATAAGGAGGAAGAACAAAGGGAAAACTTGTTCCACACTTCTTGTAGGATACAAGGAAATTTGTGTGTCCTTATAATTGATGGTGGTAGTTGTACTAATGTAGTAGCTACATCTTTGGTATCGAAGCTAAAGCTTTCAACTATTCCACATCCCAAACCATATAAACTACATTGGCTTAATGATCAAGGAAGTCTGTATGTTACCCAAAGAGCTAGGGTACCCTTCAGTATAGGGGAGAAGTATTGTGATGAAATTGAATGTGATATCTTGCCTATGTGTGCATCCCATATTTTGCTTAGTAGACCTTGGTTATATGACAGGAAGGCCTTACATGATGGCTTTAGGAATACATATGTGTTCCAAAAGGAGGGCAAATGAGTTATTCTGAATCCTATGTCACCTTCAGAGGTCCAAAATGTCCAACAACAGATTAATCGACCATTAGAGGTTAAAAAGGCTTTGATGCAATATGATGATTCTGAGGAAAAGAAGGTATTGTTGATGGGACAGGGTGAGATGGAGAGGTTAATCATAGAAGAGGCTTCAACATACTTGCTTCAGTAGAGATGTGTATTAGGGTTACGGGAACCACAATCTCTACCTTCAGCAGTTTCTCAAGTATTGAATGAGTATACTGACATTTTTCCTGATGATTTGCTAGCAGGATTACCACCTTTGAGAGGGATAGAGCATGCTATTGATCTTATGCCCGATTCAGTGTTACCAAACCGACCTGCATATCGCATGAATCTTAAGGAGGCTAAGGAATTGAAACGTTAGGTAGATGAATTGGTTGAATTCAGGTTTGTTAGAGAGAGTCTCAGCCCATGCGCTGTTCCTACCCTTCTTATTCCCAAGAAGGATGAAACTTGGAGAATGTGTATCGATAGCAGAGCCATCAACAAATCACCATTAAATACAGGTATACTATTCCTAGACTTGATGATATGTTGGATGAGCTGCATGGTTCACAGGTTTTCTCCAAAGTGGATCTTAAAAGCAGATATGACCAGATTCGGATGAGGGAAGGGGATGAATGGAAGACTGCTTTTAAAACACGTCATGGATCGTATGAATGGTTGGTTATTCCCTTTGGTTTGAGTAATGCTCCTAGTACTTTTATGAGGTTGATGAACCATGTACTGAAAGAATTTCTAGGAAAATTTGTTATTGTTTATTTTGATGATATTCTGATCTACAGCAAAGACCTAGAACAACATGTAGAGCATCTTCGGGTAGTATTTTTAGTATTGAGGACACAACAGCTATTTGCAAATATTTAGAAGTGTTCCTTTTGCCCAACTGAGGTAACATTTTTGGGTTTTGTTATGTCAGGTTCAAGTGTTAGGATGGATGAGGAGAAAGTGAGGGCAATCAAAGAATGGCTAACACCCACTTCAGTTACTGAGGTAAAAAGTTTTCATGGGCTTGCATCTTTTTATAGACGCTTTGTCCAAATTTTAGTAGTATTGTCAGTCCTCTCATAGAATTGACTAAGAAGAGTGTTCCTTTTATTTGGAGTGAAAAAGCCCAGAGGAGTTTTGAAGAGATAAAAGAAAAACTCACTTGTGCTCCATTACTAGTTTTACCTGATTTTGACAAAGTTTTTGAATTGGAATGTGATGCTTTTGGGATTGGAATTGGTGTTGTATTAATGCAGGAGAAGAGACCTATAGCATATTTTAGTGAGAAGTTGAGTGGAGCAACTTTGAACTATTCTATATATGATAAGGAATTTTATTCCTTAGTAAGGGCTTTCATGATGTGGCAGCGTTATCTCCTCCCGAAAGAGTTTATTATTTATACCGATCATGAATATTTGAAACATTTCAGGGGACAACATCATTTGTCTAAGCGCTAAGCTAAGTGAGTAGAATTTCTAGAGGGTTTTGCTTATGTGATAAAGTACAAAAAGGGTAATCAGAATATTGTTGCTGACACTTTATCATGACAGTATGTACTTATCACTTCTCTTTAGTCAAAATTGCCGGGTTTTGAGTTGTTGAAAGAACAATATGTATGTGATGAGGAATTCAAAACTATCATGGAGAGGTGTCTTAGAGGCAGGATGTATGATGGATATTGTGTGATAGATGGTTTTCTATATAAATCAGGAAAACTATGTATTCCATCTAGATCTGTGAGGGAATTATTAGTGAGGGAAGCACATGCAAGTGGTTTGTTAGGACATTTTGGTGAGAAGAGAACTTTAGCCATATTGAGGGAGAATTTCTATTGGAAGTGTATGATAAAGGATGTCCATAGGGTACTAGAAAGGTGTGGTGTTTGCAAGAGAGCCAAAGGGAGGAAAGGTGCATAGGGTGAATATATGCCTTTACCTATACCATATAAACCGTTGACTAATATCAGTATGGATTTTGTGTTGGGATTACCTAAAACACAAAGGGGGAAAAACTGTATTGTGGTGGTTGTTGATCGATTCAAAAAAATGTCACACTTGGTGCCATGTCACAAAATAGATGATGCTCTTTTTATTCCTAACCTTTTTGTGCAGGAAATTGTCAAATTACATGGAATTCCACACAACATAGTGTCAGACAGAGATACTAAGTTCCTTAGTTTCTTTTGGAAAACACTATGGAGAAGACTGGGTACTAAACTGATGTACAGTACCTTTTGCCATCCCCAGACAGATAGACAAACAGAGGTTGTCAACTGCACGCTTGGGAATCTACTCAGAGCAATAATTGGCAAGAATCTTACTGATTGGGACTTGTGTCTTCCTATTATTGAGTTTGCTTACAATAGATCTACTCATAGTTCAACCAGTAAGTCTCCCTTTGAAGTTTTTTATGGCTATAGTCCTTCCATTCCATTGGATTTTATAGCTAGACCAGTGATAAAGGAAGAAAGTCTTAGTGGAGTTAACCGAGCCCGACAAATTCAGCACATCCATGATCGGACAACTGAACACCTTTAGAAGACCCAGGAACAGCAGAGGATCCAGGGAAATAGACACAGGAAAATTCATCTCTATAATCTAGGTGACTTAGTTTGGATTAATCTTAGCATGGACAGGTTTCCACATAAAAAGTCACAGAAGCTATCTCCTAGATCAGACGTACCATTCAGGGTCTTAAAGCGCATCAACGACAATGCCTATCGCATGAGTTACCAGGAGAGTATGGAGTATCGGCAACTTTTAATGTCTTAGATCTCTCACCATACTTAGCAGATGACGTGCATGAAGACCCATCAGATTTGAGGGCAAATCTTCTAGAAGCCTAAGGACATGATAGGAATCCGAATCTTCCAAGACCTATCACTAGGGCCCAAGCTAAGGGTCTCCATAATCTAGCTTTGAGGGTTTTTCTAGAGAAACCTAATCTTCAGAAAACTAACCTACTTCCTATATCTTTGCATTATAATTTTGATGCATTTCAGCAGGTTCACTTATCAGTCCTACAGGATGCAAAAACACCTATACTACTGAGCGAATCAGGGTTTTCAATGGAACCTAATTCAAAAGTTTCTTGAAGACCGGCATTATGAAGGATCATTTCTTCTATATATTTCTCCTTTTATGGACTTTTTATATGTTGTAATTTTTCTTTTGGGACACTTTTATTTCATTGTAATCTTCATTTAGGACTAGCCACCTTAAAAGTGGCAAACTTGTAATTTTGACCATTTTCTAACTTTAGTAGTAGCAAGTATAAATACTTGCTTATAGTAGGGTTTAAGGAGGCCATTTTTGCAGATTGAGCAATAGCACTTCACGTGTGGGAATTAAGGTTCATCTTAGTTCTAATCCTCTTATCAATTTCAACCCAAGAATTGGAATTGTAGCGAGTGCAATAAGGGGAAATTGTGAGTCATATTGATTTCTTTCTTTGTTGTTTTTCATTTCTTCTCTAGTGAGTCATATCTAAGGTGGATTTGAAGTTTCTTGGACTTATTTGTGAATGTAATTCATGAAAAATTGTCTTGTTAAGATTGATTGTTCTTTTAGTACTTGAATTCACTATCATTTTAGAGTTAACATGAATTAGAATTGGAGGAAGAGTGGAAATCACGGTTTTGATGCCATCCATTTTGGTTTGATTCACGTGGAATTCAATTATTTTTGTTATCATATGGTGAAGATTACAAATAGGGATTGCAAGGTTTTCCATAAAATCTCCAAAGGTGTTCACGTGAATTGTGATCTAAGTGGGTCGGTTTGTATGTGATTTATGAATTGTTTTTCTTGAATCATTTCATTGTGCTTGAACTTGATTTTGAGCACATCATTAACAAACTCTTATTTGTAGCCTCTGCTTGACCATTGCCCTATAGGTAGTAGGGCATAGACTTGAAATGATCTATAGCATAAGAAGCTAGTAATTGCCATACATGAGAATTAATGAAAGGAGTACCATTATTGGACAAGATGTGCTTTGGAATGCCGAATCTTCATATAATGTTCTCCATCACGAAACTTTCAATCTCTAGTCCTATAGCCTTCATTAAGGGAGTAGCCTCTACCTATTTTGTAAAACATTTAGTTCCTACCAAAATCTAGATACATCCTCTTGATGATGGGTGAATCAAGTCAATCAAGTCAAATGCCTAGGCATAGAAGTGCCATGGCATCATGACCCTATGGAGTGTAACTATAGGGGCATGAATGGCATTACCATGTTGCCAACAATTTTAATACAATTGAAGGCATTAGCTTCCATAGTTAGTCAATAATAGCCCATATTAAGTAAGTGGTAATGTAACTTTCTTCCTCCCTAATACTCTTCACATTCTCTAGCATATGCTTTAGTCAATATCAATTTTGTTTCATGAGCCTCATTATTAATGCAATAGAAATCAAGTTTAAATGCCAATGGTATTTCTTGACCTTCATGCGAGGTTAACACAATTCTTACCCCCTATCCCTTACTTGCAAAGCCATCAAATTGAAGTGATCACTCCCTTTTTACTTTAATTATAAGGGAATCCTCATGAAACTCTACTGCATGGCATCCACGATAAGGCTTTCACATGCATTTAAGAAGTTTGCTAGCAAATCAGCTAAAGCTAGTGAGTTGATAGGTTTCAGGGAGTGAACTATTGATGTGCTCAACAAATCAGCATGCCGCTTGTGAATTTGTGGAATTGTATATGGTGTAAGGTGCTGCACATTAACATTAATTGTGAGTGTGAAACCATGACCAAGAAAGGGAAGTGAGTAGTAGAATTTGAATTCAAAATCAAACATTAAAGTGTGAATGTAATTGAACTCATTACTTAAACACTTGTTAGTTGAATTTAATTTCTTAACTACTTGGAAATATTTATTTGTGTTTCAATTATTTTACGTGCCTTTACTTGAAGTGATAATAAGTATTTATTGTATTGGTTGTGTGTTGCACCGAGGCTGTGTTGTTGTGGTGTGTGTAGTGAAGTGTGTTGTTAAGTTGTTGAAGTTAGTTAGCAACCATATCAAATGATGTGCATACTTCTATTGATTTAGTACATCAAGTATTGACTTCTTCTCCAACTATTGTTGATGGACAAAGAGAAAATTTGTTCTATACTTCTTATAGGGTAAAAGGAAACTTGTGTGTCATTATTGTTGATGGTGGTAGTTGTACTAATGTTGTAGTTGTATCATTAGTATCAAAATTGAAACTTGTAACTACTCCACATTCTAAACCCTACACATTACATTAGTTAAATGATAAGGAGAGTCTTTATGT
Source organism: Laguncularia racemosa (assembly GCA_037954665.1). Taxonomy (NCBI): domain Eukaryota; kingdom Viridiplantae; phylum Streptophyta; class Magnoliopsida; order Myrtales; family Combretaceae; genus Laguncularia; species Laguncularia racemosa. The sequence continues at coordinate 80,204 of JBBMOL010000655.1, forward strand.
GACCCAAAGGGCAAAGGTACCATTCAGTATAGGGGATAAATACTATGATGAGATTGAATATGATGTTCTTCCTATGTGTACAACCCATATTATTGCTTGGCAAGCCATGGTTATTTGACAGGAGGGTCTTACATGATGGCTTTAGGAATACATTGTTTTCCAAAAGGAGGCTAAACACATCATTTTGAATCTAGTGTCACCTTTGAGGTCTAAAAGGTTCAACAACAGATCCATAGGCCATCAAAGATTCTTGAGGTTCATAACCACATGAACCAACCTTCAAAGGACCAAACCATGCAGAAGCAGATATGCCGACCTTAAGAGGTTCCTAGTTACATGAGCTAACTGATGGACGATCTGACCGTTCTAAACAAGTTTAAACCTCTACTCAATCCTAGCTTACGATCAGTTCTAAGGCAAGTGTACCTATCGACTAGCAGTATAGCATAGGAGTATAGGTATCGATCCCACGAAGACTTATAAGTACTAGTACTAACGATTCTCCTACTATCTAACTTCTCACTATTGATGATCTCAACTATCCTAATTATTGCCTAAACCTGAAAGAAACAAATAAAATGTAACCAAACACTCCCTTAATTAATTCAATGATCTAAACATACCCTGCCCAAGATCCACCCCTAATTCTCATGTAGCTTTTACTCAATTCCACACTATCCAATGATTAATATCCAAACTTTGATCTGCGGAGTTTCTTACACTAGATTAGAGTCTTTCTCAAGATAAATTTAATCCCTAATCCTAATTAAGCCAATTAAGATCTCTCTTCAATTAAACATAATCAAGATTGCAATAGAATTCTAGGACTCTCAATTGAACTAGACCGCAATGACCTCGTTCAATACAGAAGACCTCCTATTAACCTATCTCTAGGATTATAAGGTGTCTTTTTATTCATGCAAGATCTACTCTATTACCGATTTCTCAATCTTAATAACAGAGATATAATTCCATTCCTAATATTGCGCACATATCAAGATGAATAAACTATAATTGCAACATGAACAAACTCAAAGAATAGAATTAAATTATTGAACATAACATCAACAATTCTGTCACATGATACTCAGGGGTTTCTCAAGGGAACGGGTATGAGACAATTAGCCACTCATGAATTCAATAGGAAGAGCAAAACATAAAATAATTGAATACATAAACAAAATTCAAACACGAAATATCTTGGCCTCCAATCCGAAACTCTTCTGGCAACAGCTCCTGGCCGCCGCTTCTCTTCTCTAGGGTTTCTCTCGTGCACCCTCCTCCCTCAATTCTCATTAGGGTTGTTCTATTTATACTTCTCAAGGCATGGCCGAGCATCTCCAGCTGGAAAGATACGGTTGTATCTTTCCTTTTCCAAGTGAATCTCATCAAGTGGAATAATAGTCGCCTAGCACGCCCAACAGCACGGCAGGATTTCAAACCGTGTCGCCCTCTGGTCGCAAATATGTAACTCATCAATCTTGCTCAGTGTTTGGCACGGCTCAGAGCACGGCCAGGGGCACGGCTAGCAGCATTGCTATCAACACGGCTAGAGGAACGGCTAGATTAGTACCCGTGCCACGTTCTGGAAACTTTGCACTTCTTTGCAGTGTCTGCCACGGCTTCAACACACCCCTATCACGAGCCGTGCTTTTCTTCCAAGTGAGCTTTAATCTTCAGGTGTGCCCTCGGTTTCATGACACGGCCGTGTCTTTCCATGTGTTGTCTGGGAGTAAATTTAACTTGATCTTTTAATCTTCAATTATGCTCCTTTTGTGATCTTTCTCCTTCTCTTTAGTATTATACCCCGAAACATGTATTTTCATCTGTTTAAGTACCGAATCCGCATTGATTTTATTCAAAAGATTATACAAATTCATCTTAATACCCATGATTTATAAGGGTTTAATTTACTCTTATCACTAACCTATAGAGGACAAAACTTGTTAGACACACATGTGCCAACCTTTAGAGGTTCCTATGGGTCATAGTCAAATTGCCAACCACCAGAGGACCAAACTGTTCAGAGCTAGTTGTGTTCACATTCAGAGGTTCCATAGGATATAGAGGGCTAAGAGGGTTAAAGACATACGAGTGAATCAAGAAAGGAGGCAACAATATTAGTGGAATGGGTTGAGATAGGAGAGGTCTTAGTGGATAATGCACCATTAAGTTTAAGTCTAATGAAGATGTCAAAGATGCTTTTAACAGGTTTACAGCTATCACAAATGATCTTGCATCACTTGGAAAGAAACTTCCAGATCCCGATCTTGTGAGGAAAATGTTGAGGATATTGCCACCATCTTGGGATGCAAAGAAAACTGCTATAGAGGAAGCTCAAGACCTAAAGAAGCTAACTCTCAGTCAATTGAGAAAAAGCTCATGGCATATGAGTCACACATAAAGTCCACGCAAAGAGGAGAAGACGGTACCAAAGGAATTGCGTTTAAAGTCAAGGAAATAAAGCAAAATGAAACTGAAACGGATGATAGCGACGATGAGAAAGAAGAGGACATCAATCTTCTAGCATGTAGACTCAACAGGCGCCAAAAAAGGCAAAGGGGTAAGAAGTTTAATTTTTTCCCAAAAAAGAAATGAATATAATTTAATAATGATGCAAGAAAAACGTAAAAGGGAGAAAAGAAAAGAAGAAAAAAAAAAAGGGAAAATTCAATGTTATAAAAATTCAAAAAGCCGGACACATCAAATACAAAATTCCCCAACACTGATCAAGAAAAGGGAAAAATTTAATAAAAAAAAAAGCCCGAGCAATGCTAGCAACATAGAGTGATTTAAGGATATAGAGAAAAATTCAAGATTTCAGAAGAAAAAAGGGGATGAGGAAAATTTTTTGCTTAATGGCTAGTTCGAGGAAACTTTCGAATCTGTTGAAGAAAAAACCCGAAACGACATCCCGGTAAAAAGAGTAAGCTCCCAAAAAGGCCCACAAAAAAGGGGCTAAATAAAAAATTGGGCTAAGTATAAAAATTAAAATAAACGCTCTTAAAAATAAAAAAGGAGGTAGTAAAGCAAAAAAATTCGTTATTTTGGCGGATGAAAATGATATCTTGAAACAAAAAAATAAAATCCATGCATGTGAGTTTAGAGAAACAAAAGAATAAAAAATCAACTACTTGAAGCAGAAACAAGAAACCATGAAGGTAAAGTTTTGAAAACTTAAAATTTTCGTTAAAAACCCAAACCTTTAAAAAAATTTGATGAAAAATAAAAATTTGACCTTTTTTAATTTCTTCAAAAAGAGTTTCGAATAAAAAACCCAGGGGTTAGGATTTTAGCATGGTTCGATTTTAAAATCGAATCAAAAACCAGTTTTTGTTAAATTTTGCAAGCCCAAACTGATAAATTCAAAATTAAAGAGTATGTTTCGAATACAAATATTTTTTAAAAGAGGAAATCCCCAGAGATTTTTAACAGAAGTTATTCTGACAAGAATATCCCAAAAGGGAACAAACAGAAGCAATACCGAAGGTAAAACCAAAGTTATACAAACCAGAATTTCCAGAAACAGGAAAAAGACAGGTATGGGAAATGTTAATTTTTAAATTAAAGGGGCCTTTTTGTAAAAAATTTTGGGTCATTTTGGAGAAAATTTTGCTAATAAAAAAAAAAAGCCATAGCAACAAGTAAATCGAAGAAATCAAATAAATTTAATTTTTTTAAAAAGGGCCCAAACTTGCTTGGGTTTCCAAAAAGGGACAAAAATTTTTTTTTATTTGTACGGGGACTTTAAGCTAAAAAAAGGGGAACTTAGTATTTGGATAGTGGTTTTTCTAAAAATTATACGGGAAATTTGCTTCATTTTCAAAAAGCAAAAGGGGGAAAGAAAAAGGGAAATGAAAATTTTTGGAGATGATAGAAGGGTAAAAAAATTTTCCCACGGGAACGTTTGGTATGCCAAATTTTCCTTATTAAAAAATGTAAATTTGTGCAAGGTTTAAAACAAAATTTTACTTATATTATAAATTAGGGTGAAAAAGGGTTTATAGAATGTTTTTTTTATCAAGAAAAGGCTATGCTTTTAAAAAAAAGGATAAAAGGGTTTAAATTTTAAGGAATTAGGAAAAGAAATATCAATTTTATAAAACCAATAAAAATCAAAAAAGATTGTTTTTTAAATTTTTTTGAATGACCCTTTTTTTGTTTTGGCCCAAAAACGACTAAGCATGTTTTTTTTAATCACAAGAAAAATTATCTAAAAAGGATATTAAAAGGATTACCTAAGATAAATTTTTAAACAAGACGTGAAATGTGATACTTGTTTAAAGAAAAAAAAGGGTTTCCTGTTTCTAAATTAAAAGTAAAAAGGGGTAATCTCAACTAAGAATCATTTTAAATTATTGCATCTAGATCTTTTTGGACCTCTAAGTCTTAAGCATAGGTGGAACAAATATGGATTTTTTTTAATTTTTTTGATAAATTTTTTAAAGATACATTTTAAAATTTTATATTTTTGCGACACAAGAAGATCCCTTTTTGGGATTCTTTTCAAAATTTTGAAAAACCAAATACAAAAAAAAAAAGGATTTTAAATAACTAGTCTTCGAACTGTTCAGGGCACAGAAATTCAAAAATGCAAGTTTTTAAAAATTTTTGGTGAAGAACAGGTATTTTCTCATAATTTCTCACTCCATACACTCCTCAAAAAAAATGGAGTAGGGGAAACCCGCAAGAATAAAAATTTAAACAAGAGATAAACCTAGATCTATTAAAATGGAGGGGAAATTTGGGGGCTTGTTTTTCGGGGCAGAAGCTTTTTCAAACAGCTTGCTAATAAAACAATAGAGTTTTCATTTAAACTTGACATCAAAGACTTTTTTTGAATGTTTCGAGGTAAAAAAATCTAATGTTTCAAAATTTTAAAAATTTTTGGGAAATCTAAATTTTTTGTGAAAAAAAACCCACTAAAAACCTTGGAAAGTTTGATGAAAGATCTGAAGAAGCTTTTCTTGGGATTTTCTTTAAATAGTTATGCTTATGTGTTTTCAAAAAAGTCATCAAACACTATTGAAGAATCGAAAAAATGTTAAATTTATTGGGGTTTTAAAAGGGATGTTGATTCTGAAAAGAAAAGACTTTCCAAAATTTTTAAAGTAGAAGTTAGTTCGGGAACCTAAGCAAAGCACCGAGGGTTAATATTCGAGGATCTGATCACCCCAAAAAACCTATTTCAGAGGCAAATAAAAAGGTACTTCAGAAGTTGTAAATTGAAAAAAGGGGCTTCAAAAAGCTTGGAGGTATAAGTCCACAAAACCTTCTATCAAATAATGGGTAAAAATACAATGAGTTTTAAAACCCCAAGAGTTTAAATTAAAAAAATTTAAAAACCTTTTTGGGAAAGTTATCTAAAATTTGGGAACCTATAAATTGAAGAAGCTCTAAATGATGCTAATTGGATTTTCCCTATGCAAGAAAAATTTAAATCAATTTCAAAAAAACCCAATGAAAGGAATTTATTTCCTAGACCTAGAGGAAAGTCTAAAATTTGGGAACTAAATGGGTGTTTAAAAAAAAATTAAAGATGAAGAGGGAAAAAATTAAAAAAATAAAGCAAGATTAGTAGCAAAAGGGTTTTATCACAAAGAAAAGGAAAAGATTTTGATAAAACATATGCACCTTTGCTAGACTAAAGCAAAAAGGTTTTAAATGCTTGCAAAATGCTTTTCTTAAAGGTTTTAAAAAAGGTTTTAAAAATGGATGTAAAAAGTGCTTTTTTTAAAGGGTTTTTATAAAGGAAGAATTTTTTATGGGGAACAACCACTTGTTTTGAAGATTTTTTCCCAAATCAACTATTTTTTTAAAAATTAAATAAAGCTTTAAAAAGGGTTTGAAAAAAACCTCCAAGAGCTTGGAAATAAAAGATTGAGTATTTTTTTTATCCTAAAGGTTTTAAAGGGGGAAAAAAAGTGAACAACTTTTTTTCTTAAAAACTTTTGATAATGATATCTTAGTTGTATAAAAAATATTGGAAAAAATTTTAATCTTGGACCCTATTTAAAGAATTGTTGTGTAAAAAATTTTCTGAAAACCAATCCCGGAAGAAATAAAAATGTAAATTAATGGGAGAGTTACATTTTTTTTGGGGACTTCAAAAAAACAAAAAAAGGGAAAGGAATTTTTTTTTCATCAAGAAAAATACAAAAAACAAATTTTGAAGAAATTTGGAATGAGGGGTTTAAAAAAAGGTTAAAAACCCCTATAAATACTTCATCAAGGTTAGACCTGCGTAAATGGAAAAAAGGGAAAGGGTGAAAATTTTTTATAGGATCAAAGGGTTCTTTATTGAATTTTGACTGCATCAAACCCCGGAAAATTTTGTTCAGTGTGTGTTTTGGTGCTAGATTTCAAGCTGCCCCAAAAAAAAATTTCATTTTTTTATTACCGTAAAGAAAATTTTTAAAAAAATACCTATTTAAAACTTTTTAAATTTAGGCATAGGGTTCCTAAAAATCAAATTTTGATCTAATGGGGATTTTTCCTGATCCCAATTATGCGGATGAAAAAATTGAAGAAAAAGAAACATCGGGTACTTGCCCAATTCCTAGGTAAAAAAATTTAAATTTCTTGGCTTCGAAAAAACAAAATTTCCCTGTTGCTCTATCCACACTGAACTAAATTTATGTTTCTATTGGAAATTCGTGCACAATTTTTATGGATAAAAAACAATTAATGATTATGGAATTAAAGTTTTTAAAAATGTGCCAATTAAATGTGACAACACGGGCAATAAATTTTGACAAAAAATTTCCCAAAACAAACAATTTTAGGTTTAAAGCATATAAAAAATTAACATCAATTTATTTAAAGATCCCTGTGCATAATTTTAGATATAAAAGTTTAATTTGGGGCCAACCGATAATCCCAAAAAGCAAATATTTTTAAAATAAACCCCCTTGAAAAAGGGAAAAAAAGAATTTTTTAAAATGAATTGGAAATTTTTAAAAACCCCCCTTTTATTTTTTTCCCCCCGAAAATTTTTGAAAAATCTTTTTTCATTTAAAATATTTTTTCTTTTTTATTCGGGTTTTTTTTCCCTTTTCTAAATTTTCTTCCTTCGAAATTTTGTTATTTTTTTCTCTCTCATTTTTCCCTTTTCTCCCCAAATTTCAATTTCCCAAAGGCCCTAAAAAATCAGAACCCTCAAAAAAAAAAATCATTCAAAAAAAAAATCATCAAAAAAAGCCTTTAGTGATTCAAGATGAATCTTCAAAATCTTTTGGGAAAAAAAACAAAAAACCTTTTATAGAAAGGGAAAACCAGTTCCCCAAAAACCCAATCTATCATAAGGGTTTTAAGAAGGGTTTCCAAAAGAAAACGACTGCATCGTCTCAAAAGGGAAAAAGAAAAGCTACTCAAGAAAAACCCCTCTGGGTCAAGAAAGCATCCAAGAAGCAAACGAAAAAAGAAATGTACTAACTCCCGAAACCCCCAAATTCAAAAACTCTTCGAAAAAAGGGAAAAAAGAGGGTGGGTTTTTGTAGTTTTGTGGATTTTAATTTCTTTTTCTATAATGGATTTTACTTAAAATTTAACTGTTAGAAACCCATAGGATAAAATGGAACTTTTCTCTACTCAAGTTTTAGTTTATGGCGAATGTGTCAAAAAATTTTTTGGAAAATTTAAGTCTTGCGGAAGGGAAGTTTTAGTTTTTCCCAATATGGAACAAGACATTTTAATTCAAGGGGAAAATGTGATTAAATGTCCCAAATCAAAAATGAAGTAAAAAGATGTTTTAGAGATTAAAGAAAAATCCTAGGAATTTTCTGTTTTCTGCCCATAAAAAGGAGGATTGCAAAGGGTTATGGGAAAAAAAGCAATGGTCCCTTGATTTCGAGTTTTTTTCCTCGAAACAAACATAAGGGTTTAATTGTTGAGTGTCTATTTCCAAGGGGAAAGGGCCCTTCAAATTCAAAGGCCATAGAAAATGCTCAAAATTTTCAAAGCAATGATTAAAAAAAGGAATGTGGACATGGCTTCCCAAGTCATTGATCAAATTTGGAGGAAAAGAAAGTTTAGTGTTTTGGGGGAAAAAGATGCCCATTGTTTTTTGTTTTAAAAAGGGGTAGTTTTGCCTACCAGCTCAACTGAAAACCAAATTTAAAATTAAAAAAGGATAGGGAAAGAAGTTTTTTTTATCATATGTCCCCTTTTTGTTTAAAGGAAAGTTTGTGGGATTCGAAGAAAGGGCACATTTTGTTTCCCTCAAAAAACAAAAAAAAGGAATTTCCCCTTTTGGGAAAATCCCGTTCAAGAAGGGGGGTTCAGAACCCGTTCAGAACCTTGAACAAGGTTGAAACAGATCATGGGAAAAAACATATGGGGAAGAGGTTGGGGGAAAATGGAACAAAAAAGTTATATCCAATTTGAAACTAAACAAATAAAAAAATTTGTTCGAGAAAGTTTGGGAAAAATTCTTTTCGGGTTTGGTTATGACAACTTTAACCAAAAAAGTTTCCCACAATGGGTTTTACTGGGAGACCCTTTAAAACAAAGGAGTTACAAGTTAAACAAACTTCTGGGTATTCTTTCTGATATCAAGGGGAATTTTGAAAGATGATTACCGATCTCCATCCCCAAAAGGGTTCCCCTATGAGGGAAATTTTTGCGAGAGTCAAACAAATTTAAACTAATAATGTGATTGCGTTTATTTAAAATTTTTCTCTCAAGTGAGGAAGATTGGAGATTCATTACTAAAATCCTTTTTAAAAAAAAAAAAATTTTGGACTCCCAAAAACGGATAAAACATCACAATCTGTTCCAAAAAAAGTCTTCATGGTGAAAAACAACTCTTCTTCCAACAAATTTTTCCCGGTTTTTTTTGTTTGCTCTAGCGCTCACAAACATTGACTTGGGTACTTCACCAAAAGAAAAAAACCCTTTGCAACCAAACATTCCACCCTCCCTCTAACCCCTCGAGTCCCAAAAAATTTTAAAATCTTTTGTTTTTTTTAAATTTTTTTTTTCGAACAAGTTTTTAAAAGACTTTTTTTATCTTTTATGCAACGTTTAAGGGGGGGGAATCCCTTTTTCTGTTTAAAAAAAGGGGAAAAATGGTAAATGTTGATGTTTGGAGAAGAATGATTCTATTCTATTTTATCTTCAATGTTTCTTATAATGATTTTATATTTTCTTTTAGTGCTTAAAACAATGGTTTTTTTAATAACACATTGGCTTAAATTCTGGGTTTTAGGGAAAATATGCTTAAAAATGGAAGTTTTGTATATTTTTTATTTTCTTTAAAGATGTTTTTGTTTTCATCAAAAAAGGGGGGAAAAGTTAAAGGGTTTGGGGGGAAAGTTAAGTTCCCCTAATTTAGTTTTGATGTGGTGCCTAATTAAAACTTTAAAAACCCCATCCAAAAGACTTTAAAAAAAACAATCTCAAATCAAGGCAAAAACCGGGTTCCCCCAAAGGCACTTTTTAAATGAACCCTAAAGAGAAATGGGGAAATCTAAAAAATCCAATGATATAATTATAAAAAAACAATATAAAATTTCAACAACACTCTAATCTCATTAATCCACGGAAAAAAATTTCCCCAAAATTCCCAAAAAAAAAACCTTAATTATAAGAATTCCCTTTTCCCAAAAGAAGAACAAATTTTCCCAAATGGATTCTTCAATGATGATCCAAATCCAATTGCAAAATACTTCAAATAAAACAATATTTTTGGGGGGGGGGCAATTTAAAGTATTTCCTTTACCAAAACTATCTCAATTTAAACCCCCAATAAAGACACACTAGAGAAGAAAAGAAATCATAACAAAAAGAAAAATTTATATAACTCATAATTTTTTAAAATGGGTTTCACTCGCCACAATTTTAACTCTTGGGATTGGGAAAATTTAAAGAGTTTGAAACCAAGGTATAACCCAAAAAATTTCTCAACGTGAAAGGGTAGTTTTTTTAATTTTCAAAAAAAAAAAAAAAAAGCCCCCTTTTAAAACCCTCCCCTTAACAAGTATTTTTAACTTGCTACCCCAAGGTTTAAAAAGTGCCAAATTCAATTTTTGCCACTTTTAAAAGGTGGCTAGCCCTAAAGAAAATTACAAGGAAATAAAAGTGCCCCAAAACCAAAATAAAACCAAAATTTTTCAAAAAAGAAGAAATTTTAAAAAAGAAGGTCTTCAAGGCCGGTCTTTTATAGAATCCATGGCCCCCAAAACTCACCCGGTTCAGGTCGGCCCCATGGATAACCCAAAGGGTCTGAGGGGTTTGTCCACGCCCTATAAAATAAAAAGTGTGCCTTTTGGAAAAGAAAATACAAGAAATAATAAAAAAAGAGGTTAATTTAAAAAAATTCCGGGGCGATTGCTCAAAATGGGCTCTCACGCCAATTTTTGAAATTTTAGTTTTTCCCTAATGATAGGTCTTATCGATTTTAAAACCTATCATGATGTTTCAAAAGGGAATGGTGAAAAGAATGTTAAGATACACGTAATTTTTTTAAAGTTGAACAAGGAGACAAATTTGTTCGAACCTTCAAAAGTGTTAAAAAGACTATTTTTTTTTCTAACGAAGGGGTTAAAGTTTTTTAGTGATCCGTATTTATCGTGAAACCTTCAAAGCACTTTAGAACCTTCATAATAGGAGAAAAGTTGCGGGTTTTTGTTTTAGAAGCATTTTCAAAACCCCTTTCAGGCATTTAACAGGTTTTATGAAGCACTTTAAAACCTTTCGTGTCTTACGAATTTTTCCAGATTACTTCTAAATTTTATATCGATATTTTTTAAAAAATTCAAAACCAGCTCCATGTGTCAAAATTTTTTGGGGAACAAAATTTAGTTTTTATAAAAATTGATTTTAATCAAGGTTTTTAATTTAATAAAGTTTTACAAGATTTTATTTAAAAATTTCATTTTATGAAAAGTGAGAAACATATGGATTTTAAAATTTTTATCTAGATTTAAAAAAGGGTTTTTTGTACTATATTTTTTGGGGAAACCCGCATTCAAAGATAAGGTAAGAGAAAAGGTTGTTATATCAAGAAAGGTTCCCAATGTGGGGATATCTTAACAAAATTTAAACAAGAGATATATCTAAAGAAGTCTCGTCAAACAATTTTCCAAGCTTTTCCTCAACAAAATTCACGAAAGCAAACTTCCTCAACGATCCAACTTATTTTTTATTGAAAATTCAAAAATAAAAAATTCAAGATTATCACGTAGAAAGTAGCCCTTTATTTCCTCCTATTAAAAAATGTTTAATTCAAATGAAAAAGAAGAGGGGAGAACGTTGAAACACCAGAAGAAAAAAAGGGTTTAAAAGAAAAAATTTCAACGAGAAAAAGACCAAAAATCTTTAAGCAAATTCTTTACATAAAATGTGTCTAGAGGAAATTTTCTATTCTTATTGTTGTTGTTGTTGAGATTCCTTTTGTGGAAAGGGAATTGTTTGTTTTTTCATCACTGTAGTTGAGTGATTAGCTTAGTGAAGAAGCTAGAAAGACTCAACAGTGAGACTTTGCCTTAAAGAGGCTTGTGTTGTATATCTTCGATTTGTTGATATAGTGAAACACAACCGGTATAGACAACGGGACCCCAGCGTGGAGCTGGAAGAGAGGACTGACGCTCGAGGCGGAACCTCTATAAATATTCTGAGCATTCTACTATTCTCTACTTTTTATTTACTGCACATTATTGTTATTCACGTGATTTTATTAGTCAAGAGTTTTGGTTGATTTGCGAAAAGTAAAATTTTAAGTAATTAATCAATTCACCCCCCTCTGATTAATCTAATTGGGACCAACACTTGCACTATTAGTAATTTTCATTTTGATAAAGTACTTATAGATTCTGGTGCAAGTATAAATTTAATGCCTCTGTCCATTTTCAAAAAACTAAGACTTGGAGAATGTAAGGAGACGCACGTCACCTTACAACTTGTGGATAGAAGTGTCAAGTACCCAAAAGGTATGTGGAGTTTGTTAGTAAAGTGGACAAATTCATCTTTCAGTTGACTTTTGTCCGGGAAAATGGAAAAGAAGATAAAAAAGGGACCCATGTTTTTGGAAGCCCATTCCTGGTAACGGTAAAGCTTAATTGTGTGGAAAAAGGTAGTTACTTGAGGTTATGAATAAAAGCATTTTAAATGGGTTTGGGGCTGAAAAGAGATTTGATGATGAAAATTTGAAAAATATTGATATTGTTGAGACTTTCCTATGGTTATGGAAGAGAATCAAGTGTGGCAGTGGAGTCGGTTTTAGGGGATTTGATGATTGGAGTGATGTGGGATGAACCCCAAGAAGAACGTGTAAAACAAGTTTTGAATTAAGATCGCATTGGGGCGGGGGCCCAGGGGAGAAAAAAACCGATCCCCGTCATTGCCCAAAACCCCCGTGCTTGAATTAAACCTTTGCCTGGAAAATTTAAAGTATGCTTATCTTGGAACGAATACCTTTTTTGCCAAAAAATTTTTTTCTTTTCTTTGATGGTGAAAGAGCAAAACTTTGGTGTTTAAGGAAAAAAGGAAAGTTCGGGTGGCCCTTGTAAATTTTAAAGGGAATTAAAAACCCTTCAATTTTATATAAAATATTTTTTAAAGCTGGTGAAAACCCTACAGTAAAAACCACAAAAAGATTAACCCAACTCTTAAGGAAGTTGTAAAAAAAGGAAGTGCAAATTGTTAGATGCAGGCATTATTTTTCCAAGTTTTTAGTAATGGGTTACCCGTCCAAATTATACCCAAAAAAAAGGGGGTATGCTGTAGTAAAAAATGAGGCTATGAATTAATTTTTACTCGCATGTAAATGGTTGGAGAGTTGTTAGACTAAGAAACTGAAAGAGCTACCCCCCAAAGATCATTTCCCCCCTTTTATAGATCGATGTTAGAAAACTTGCAGGGGGATGATTATTATGCTTTTTAGATGGTTATTTGGTTACAATCAAAAATTAGCACCCGAGGACAGGGGAAAACACCTTTACTTGTCCTTGCCTTTTTTTTTTTGGAGAAGCCCTTTGGTCTTTTTTAAACCCGTCATTTTAAAGATGCTGATGTCCATATTTTTGTTGATAGAAAACTTTTTTGAATATTCATGGATGTTTTTTGTTTTTTTGGGGAAATATTCGAAACATGTTGACAAATTTAGGATGTGTGTTAATGAGATGCAAGGAAACTAATCTGTTTTAATTGGGGAAAATGCCATTTATGGTAGGGGGAAAAGTCTTAGGGCACAAAGTATCTAAGGGGAATTGAGGTTGAAGGGCAAATGGGTGATAGAAAAGCTACCCCACCTACTACAGTGAAAGGAATCAGAATGATGTGCTCAAAACTAAGATTAAGCACATACAAAACCAATTTGAAAGACAATCTAACAATGTCAATCAAACTAGTCTCAATCACATGAACAATGCCATCAATTTCCAATGAATTTAACCAAGTCTTCAATTATGATGTGTTTGAATCTTAAATCCAAATATGATATAGCTCTGATCCCAAAAAGATGATGTGCCTAAACACACTTAAAAGCACATCCAAAAGACTTAAAGAAAAGATATCTCAAGTTCTAGGCAAAATCGGATCCAAAAAATGGCACTTTTCAAATGAACCCTAATGTTGAAATGATGAAATTCAATCTACTAATGATATAATCTGAATACCACAATGGAAATGGCTTCTAATAACACTCTAATATCATATAACCCACGCAAATGAAGCCTCAATTTGACAAAGAAAACCGTAAAGTAAGATCCCTTTTCCAAATGGTGAAATTCACGTTTTCTAGGAAACTTTTCAATGATAATCCAAATCAAATGATAAGTACTTCAAATAATCACAAGAATTCGTGTACAATATGATGTAAATCTGACCAAGAACTATCTCTAATCAACCCTAGATACAACACACTAGAGAAGAAAAGAAATCACAACAAATAGGAATTGATATGACTCACAAATTCCAATTGTTGCACTCGCCACAATTTCAAGTCTTGGAATTGAAAATTGATAGAGTTGGAACCAAAGGTATGAACCCTAATTCACACGTGAAAGAGGTGTTTGTTCTGCAAAAATAAGCTCCCTCAAACCCTCTTAAGCAAGTATTATACTTGCTACTTCTAGGGTTAAAAAGTGCCCAAAATTACAAGTTTGCCACTTTTAAGGTGGCTAACCCTAAATGAAAGTTACAAAGAAATAAAAGTGTCCCAAAACCAAAATACAAGTAAAAAAGTTCATAAAATGAAAAATACATAAAAGAAATGCTCTTCATGATGCCGGTCTTCTATAGGATCCATCGGCCCAACATATCGTCGGTTCAAGTCGGTCCATGGATAACCCACAAGCTGAGTTTAAGTGAGTTTGTCCATTGCCCTGTAAAGCATAATAAGTATTCCTGTTGGAATATTAAAATACATGAATAAGATAAAAGAGGTTAGTATTAAATACTTCCGGGGTCAATTTGCTCAAAATGGGGCCCTCATCGCCAAAATTCGAAATCCTTTAGTTCTTGCCCTAATGATAGGTCTTGTCGGATTTTTATTCCTATCACAGAAGCTTCTTGGGACATGCTGTTTTCTAGAGGAGATTTATCAAGGACTTCTCTAAAATCTCAAGACCTCTTTGTAATTTATTAGAAAAAGATTTTGCCTTTATCTTTGATGATAATTGTTTGCAGGCATTTAATCTATTGAAGGAGAAGCTCACTACTCCCACCAGTGATTGTTGCACCTGATTGGAAGCTTCCCTTCGAGTTGTTGTGCAATGCCAACGACTATGCTGTGGGAGCGGTACTTGGGTAAAGGAAAGATAAGTCATTTCATGTAATATACTATGCGAGTAGAACGTTAAATGAGGCCCAAAGGAATTATGCCAACAACTAAAAAAGAACTTTTAGTAGTCATATTTGCATGCGATAAATCCGGCCTTATCTAATAGGTTCTAAAATCATAGTATATACTGACCATGTTGCCCTTAAGTATTTAGTTGCTAAAGCTGATGCTAAACTTAGGTTAATTCGATGGATTCTACTACTGCAAGAATTTAACCTGGAAATTAAACATAAGAAGGGAATTGAAAATGTGGTGGCTGATCATTTATCCCGTCTGGAATCTAATTGTTTTGATTCACCTATTAATGAAAAGTTCCCTGATGAACAATTGCATGTACTAGAAGTCCAAGGATTACTTGGTATGCTGATATCGTTAACTATTTGGTTAGCAAAATCACTCCATATGGTTTATCCTACAATAGAAAAAGAATTTTTACATGATGTGAAGTTTTATTTTTGGGATGAACCGTATCTCTTTAAAATTGTGCTGACCAATTATTAGACGGTGTGTACCTAAAAGTGAACAGCTTAGCATTATACAGCATTGTCATTCTAGAGAGGCAGGAGGTCACTTTGGTGTAGAAAAAACGGTAGCTAAAATTTTATCATGTGGATTTTATTGGCCCAGGTTGTTCAGTGATTGTAAGAACTACATCATGTCTTGTGCTCAATGTCAAAGGACTGGTAACATTTCTAGAAGACACGAATTACCACAAAATAATATACTTGTAATTGAGCTTTTTGACATTTGGGGAATCGACTTTATGGGTCCCTTTTCCCTCATCTTTTTCAAACAAATATATTCTTTTAGCTGTTGATTATGTTTCGAAATGGGTAAGGTAGTTGCTCTACAAACTAATGACAATAGGGTTGTCATTAATTTTTTGAAAAGAATATATTTTCAAAATTTGGGGTACCTAGAGCTATATAAGTGATGGGGGAACACATTTTTGTAACAGGCAATTTGAGAAATTATTATTAAAATATGGAGTTACTCACAAAATTATCACCCTTATCATCCATAAACGTATGGGCAGGTTGAGGTATCCAATAGGGAAATTAAGCGAATTCTAGAAAAGACTGTCAATGCATCTAAGAAAGATTGGTCTTTAAAAACCGACGATGCATTATGGGCTTATAGAACAGCGTTTAAAACCCCTATAGGAATGTCCCCATACAAGATTGTTTTTGGTAAATTGTGTCACTTACCAGTAGAGCTCGAGCACAAGGCATACTGGGCTATTAAATACCTTAACTTTGATGAGAAAGCTGCAGGTGAAAAAGATTGCTTCAACTAAATCAGATGGCTGAATTGAGAGATAAGCATATGAAAATGCCAAAATTTACAAAGAACGAACAAAGCGATGGCATGAAAATGAACATCGTGAGGCGAGATTTTTCCCTGGTCAGAGGTCTTACTATACAACTCCCGCTTGAAGCTGTTCCCATGGTAAGTTGAATCACGATGGTTTGGACCATTTGAAATTGTTATGTGTTTCCTTATGGTGCAGCTGAGTTGAAGGCAGAAGACAACCGTACTTTCAAGGTAAACGGTTATCTTCTCAAACATTACTATGAAGGGGAACTTTGTTGATAAAAATGCCACAACTGTGGATTTAGGAGATTTGAGAACTTGAACTGGAAAAGTCAGGCTAGCGACTATAAACTAAGCGCTTCATGGGAGGCAGCCCATGCTCAATAAGTATATACACTAGTGTTTTAGTTTCGTTGAATATAAAAAAAAATCTAATTCAAGGCTGGATAAGAGCCGCCGGTGCATTCAAGACACTCTGAGGATGATAGACATTTTGGGAGGAATTTTCTTGTTGATGAACAATTTTACACCAGGAAGTACCAGTGTTTCAATTTTTGCATTGACATTCTTTTCCTTAATTTTGTGCTATTATAGGAACAATGAGGACATTGTCCAATTTAAGTGTGGGGAAGGGATTATAAATGTAGAAGTATAATGATTGATTGCACCAATCATGAGCTTACAATTCCCATGCTTTATTTATGTCCTTAATGTTTATCATCAATGAAATCTTGAAATTGACTTAGATTGGTGCCCTACTCGTCTAACTATTGTGACTAGTTTACATAGTTAAAATTTAATAGTAAAATCTCTAGAGAACGGGTATTACCCTATGTTTAGCCTTTGAACTTGAGATTGAGTCCTTAAGTTGAAAAAAACAAGCAAGTTTACTTCAAGGAAAAATTGGTTGGGATAAATTTCTCTTGAAATCCTTTGAGAATACCTTAACACCTAGTGAAAGAGGTAAAGGAAATATTTACTTAGTGATCCCTTATAAAAATAGTCTTAACTAATATTCATTTATGCCAAAAAAAAAAAAAAAAGAGCCTTTACTCCAATGACTCAGGAAAGTGAGTTAAGAGTATCCAATCTTAAATGTTAGTGTGAGGAAGAGTTCGTAGGGGTCCCTTTAAAACCTAGTCACTTAGGTGATGAGCCTAGGATGTGCCGACTCAATGAACTCACAATAACGAGAAAGGCGGAAAGGCTAAAAAAAAAAAATTAGTACCTTAATGAAAGCCAGGTTGACATGGGCGAGCTTTGGTCCCTCAGACAAGTGAAGTCTCACTCCGCTGTCAATTAAGGCAAATAAAAAAAATGTGAATATAGGACAATAAGTGAAATAAAGACTAATTTAAAAAGGGAGAAATTCTAAAAAAAAAATGCACACCATATGCTTTCACTTTTTGTTATCTTGTTTAAAGAAGTAAAATTGAGGGAGATTAGACTAGCATAAACTAATGAAGTTTAAATGAATGTTTTTCCTTATGGACTAAGTATTTTTCTTTTGATTGTTAAATACTGGGATTAAAAATCTGTTTTATTTAGATTAACTACTAAATTTCAACTAATTATACTAGTTTACAAGTTTCAGTATGGTCAAACAATGGGCACCAGAAGTTCAATGACGGATTTCTCTTGTTTAATTCAATTATTTTGCTTGAGGACAAGCAAAAGTTCAAGTGTGGGGATGTTGATAAGATCACATTATACTTATATTTTCTTTTGGATTTATATTAAATTTATTTCAATATTATAAGAAAATATAAAGAAATGATATTTAATGGTGTTTATTGTGAAAATTCAGGTTTTGAGGACCCAAAAGTAAATTACAAGTTAATTGGAGGAGTTTTTTACAAAATTGAAGAAGCCAGGGGAGGATTGCATTGAAGGCCGCCGGCCTTAGGCCGGCCTACTACCAAAGGCCACCGGCCCTTGAGCTGGCCTACATTAAACCGGCTTCATAAGACATCAAAGCCCCGGCCTTGAGCCTGCCTACAATTGCTCCTCGATATCATTGCGAAAATCTCTCCAAAATCGTATCTTAATTAATTGCTGACTCAATTCCTCATCAGATCACCTTATCCTCCTCCTCTTTGGATCTATAAATAGA
Source organism: Laguncularia racemosa (assembly GCA_037954665.1). Classification (NCBI taxonomy): domain Eukaryota; kingdom Viridiplantae; phylum Streptophyta; class Magnoliopsida; order Myrtales; family Combretaceae; genus Laguncularia; species Laguncularia racemosa. The sequence goes on from JBBMOL010000655.1 coordinate 98,413, forward strand.
CCCCTTGTGTGAACCTTGAGAGCATCATCCTTTGTTTTAGCATAATTTGTTTTAGCATCCTTGTTATCATCCTTTGTTTTAGCATCCTTTGTTTTTCTTTTGAATCATTAGAATTCCCTTAGGAACTTTAGGATTTTATATTCTCTTTAATTCTTTTACATTTCATGTTATTCCAAATTATAGTTTGAAGAAAGAATGTTATTTTGCTGAAGTTTGCTTTCAATTGAAGAATTCTAGGAATTATTTCGGAAGATTGAAAGTTCTACAAACTCTTGAATATTATGCAATTGTTTCATTTACTTTATTTTCTTTTATTCCATTTATTAGTTTATTCTTGTTATTCAATATGAATTCTATTGCACCTATTTATTTCATTGTTTTTATGCAATTCATACCATAATGTTCTAAATCATCCTTATGGGAACATGATGAAGCCATAATTCAAACTAAAATGATCATTGTATTCATGTTATAGGGCATATAGATATACGGAATTTTCATATAAGGAGTCCTGCTATGAATTGTATTTTGTAATTAAAATCAATGCATAGGAATGTAAATGACTCGAAAGAGAAATTTAGGTTTTATCAGGAATTCCTAAGTAAGATTTTAATAATTCATGCGGAAGCAGCGTTATTGAATTTTATTAGAAATTGACCGAAGTGTTTCATGCAATATTTTTATTAAATTTTTCACTAAGTGATTAGGAGAAATTATTTTAAAGATATTAGGCAATCATATAATTGGGAAATTTATGATTGTGAATTAGAATCCTCCATTGATTTTAATTAGCGGGAGCTATTAAATTAAATTAGGGTAATGTTACTTTAAAACTTGATAAAGGATTAAGGTTTTGTCGATTTCTTGTGAAAATCCATATAGCTATGAGTTATTATAACATGAAGGCAATATGATTAGTAGAATTAGGGTGGATTCTATTTCCCATCATCAATTCATCATTTTTCAAACACAATTCTCTTTTTGCGCATTTAGTATAATTCATTCACATTTGATCTCATCAAATATAATTGCCTAAATAATAGTAGAAATTGATATAGGTCTATTACTTAATCAATCTTCGTGGTTCGACACTCTTCTCTCACTATATTACTTGATCTGATCCGTACACTTGCCGGTATTTATTCACGCTCATTTTGTATCTCTTTTTGCATGGATCACTAAGCTTCCATAATCTCTACCTTCAAAAGGGTCTGTGGTGGGGTGAGCACACAACGACTTAGAGAATGGGAGGTTTAATACTTTCAATGCTACACATGCACAAGTAATTTCAAATCATATGCTATACATGAACAATCACATGAATGCAACATCTTACGCGGTCTTTGGTAACTGATGTGAAGTCTAGAGTTTATATCTCCTTGACCTTGGGTTGGGGATTCCGAAGCACCATCAATGCCTAGGTCTTACACATAATTTAATTACTCTTATCGCTTTATTATATTTGTGTCTTAGCTTTAATGATCTTAGCTTGGGGCCTCAATACACCAAGCATTACACCCTGAAGAGATAAGCTGGACTCAGAACTGTTAAGGCGCGTGATAAGTCACAAAATACTCTTATCTAGAGTAATTAAATTGTGCTTTATTGTTGAATTTTTAGATGATTTGTTGAAGAAAGGATGCTTAATGGAAAGAATGTTAATTTTTAGGAAACCTCTAGAGTATTTGGAGCTAAGGGGAAGGGGAAAA